>JAEKIV010000409.1:0-21226 GCA_016801325.1 Hypholoma fasciculare
TAATCTGTTTGGGTCGAAATCACAGGCGCCACAGCAACCACTGAATCAGTAAGTCTTTATTCAATTTCTTCCCAAATAAGGATGAACGAGTGCTGTAAGATATACCGCACCTGGCCAGAACACAGGCTTCACTGGCGTCCAGGGCGCGGTAGTACAATCCAATGCACCCCCTCCGTTTACAAACAAAACGAAATTCAACGACCTGCCAGATCAAATGAAAACGATACTCGAGGGCATAGAGTAAGCGCCTACTGGATTGAGTTATATTAAACCGGGCTGATGTTCTCCCAGTTCATTCATTAAAGGTCGCGTCCAAATATCCAAGGATATCCAACAAAGGAAACTGGGCGACGAGCCGATGAAAGGTAAAGAGGCCATACGCAATCTACACAAGGTAATCCCTGGCGATCATGCTGTCGTGCTTCGTTGCTCATGCCGGCTGCAGGATTTAGTTAATACCGCCACGACAATCCGGAATGATCTGCACCTTACCCAGGACTTGAAAGATAAAGTCGATCAAGCTGTGGAAGACACCATCGTCGCGACGAGAATCATCGATGGATTCCGGAATCCGCAGAGCGGCAACACCTACCTCAAAGACCACGCCGATTTCCCGATGGAGTGCGTTTAATTATTCTCTTCAGCAAGTTGTATTTATACTGACATTACTAACTAGATATTTTATCCGCGTGGGAGACCAGATGAAGAAACGTTTGGCATGGTACAAATCAACGATCGAGGTGCGTTATATTTGCACTCCATTGCGCGTTGCCATGTGTCTGAAAGGTGCTCAAGCAAATCGAACGAAAGCTGGCTTCGACCGCTAGCTCCACTCAGACCCCCCAAAGTAAGCGGCACAAGTGCTTCGCTTATACCGTCGATCCTAATCACGCCAATCCCTGTCAGGCATCTCCGCTACGCTGCAAGCGCAACACGCCACGTTCCTTGCGCTGGCCAGCAAAACTGCCGCCGTCGACGCCGAGCTGCAGAAACTGAAGGCGGTCTATACACAGCTATGGCGTGCCAAAACGGGCAGCGTTCGCGATCCGTTCAACGACGGCGTCAAACCCGCGGAAACGGGTAGCGATTTCGGGTTGGGAGGGTTGCATGTTCGCTAGGGGACATACGGGTCTGTCGCGGATTGACTATACCCTGTTTACGCAGTAATACACACAGCGAAATTCAGCCTGGTGTTATGGTGCGATTCTCGTGAGAATGAAGGAGCAGTGCTCTCCCAAGCAGGTCCACACCCGGTTTTTTGGCCATTGTGTAGGCTTGTGTACATACTGCGTAGGACGGGCTTACATACTATGTAATCTGATTGAGAGGTAAACATGGATGCGGGATCATGATTTGTCCTGGTAACTCGTGGTTCACGTCAAGCTAAGCTGATTTGCATGCAGGAGTTTGTAGGAGTCTAGGAGACGACATGTAAAATAATTGCGTAGGATGAATTTCGGAGGCTGATATGGGCGGCCCCAGGGACTCCGGAGGAGAGTAATCCGCTCCGCAGAGCCGCACAGCATGGAACGGCTGGAAGCGGTAGATCCAGTGGCTTCGGAGGTAGTTGACAGGAGTGACTCTCCAATTACAGAGCACCTGAGGTAACCTGGGCTTGACTGGGCGCCTCGATTCCGACAGCTAAATTGGCCGTGTCTGCGTTGCTGATTCGTTTACTGCTACCCCACACTTGCTTCTGCCATGGCATACCAGCAAAGTGTCCCCTACGCTCAACAACAGCAACTGCACACCCAGCCCATGGGCATCCAGACCCAGGACATCGTCTCGGGCGATCAGTACCGCTACGCCCTGACGAACTTCGTGCGTGGCATCCAGCGTCGCCGCGGCGCTGAGCATTGACTGGAGTGTGCTCGTAGCGGATAGCCCATGAGAAGGTCGAGCAGCAACGGCTGCAACTAGAGGAACAGGAACGGCAGGTCGCACAACTTCGAGGGCGCATCGCGCTGCTCGAGGGCGGCGTCAATCCCTCCATTGGAGGGCCCAACGGCAACACCATCGACGATTTCTCAATTAAAGTTCGTCGCTCTCCCAGCGCTCTGCTGACGGTGCTCATGATCATCACTGCCTATCACAGAACTCCGCATCACAGCTGGATAAGCTCATCAACCGCTGGGCGGCAGATGTCATCCGCGCGCCGCCCGTGCCGCTGCAGGACCTCTGCGCGGCAATTCTCAACGACGTCGTCAACGGCTTGGACATCTCGCAGGTCGACATCCCAGAAGCAAGCTCGATCCAGGTGCAGAGCTACCTGCGCCATGCGATGGCCGAGACGATCTCGGAGGGCATCATCAACTGCCTCATCGTCACCAACTCAACGGAGGCCAACATCCAGCTGACCCGCATCCACGAGCACATCTTTGCCCGTACGTTGCTCGTAAAGTCTGTACACAATATTATCTGACGGGCGCACGTAGGCGATCCAACGGTGGCCAGCGTCTGGCGGCGCCAGACGTTCTCCGCCGCCGTCGAGTCGTGTACACCGGACATGTCACTCACGATCCTGCACGAGCAGGTCCCCGAACTTATGAACGTCCTGAACGGCAAGATCCCAGCGTCCGGCGGCGTGTCGATCCTCGAGTCGGCGTATGCGTTCTCGCGCATGCTGCATGGTTCTGGGTCGCCGTCGAGTGATGCGTTCTACCGCGCGTTCGTCCCAGAGCTCGGCAGTGTGCTGTATCCCCGCCAGATCGAGCTGGTGAAGCGGTGTTTGAAGAGCGAGAGAGGAGAAACAGATCGCGTCGGCGCCACAATATTCCCGGGACTAGTGAAAGTTACTCGAGGGGGTACACCCGGAGCCCCGGAAACTGCTCAGGTGAGTATCCTGCGGCCATACCATATCACCAATAGCAATGCTGATGTCGGACAGCAGACCGTTGTACGGCGAGCGCAGGTCATCTGCGAATGCGCCATGGGCGGCTCGTCCATTTTCGCTATGCCCGCGTACGATGCTCAGCAAGTGAGCATGCAGCAAGGAAATATGCAGCAAGCCGCTTTGCCCACACTTATGCAATCGAATATACCCCAATCTATGCCCCACATGTCCCACTCCTTGACCCCACCCACTATGACCACCGCTATGCCCGTTATGAATGCAGGAATGCAATACCAGCAGCAGCAGGGATACTTTTGAGTCTGGATTACTCTCTTCCCATTATACATGCCCTTCGACCAGATGATCTAGCAGCTAGTGACAGACGTGCAGGGTTATATCTATAACGCTTACATTAAGTCCATCTATACGACAAGGAGAGAAGCTAGTGTAGCCTGTGTCTGTACGACCTATATATTGACAAAATTTAAGTATTTTATGAGCGCTGACTGGTTTATGATTGACTCACCTCTAATGCCTGTTGAACCTCCAATCTTCTACGAGCCGCTTCTAGCCAATCATGCAGCAATACTTTTGCAGAGCCACTCAATTGATTGAGTTCCCTGGCAGCGCTGTCGAGGTTCTTCTCGTTCAAGTAGTATTCGGCCCTGGCGAGGACACTCAACACGTCGTTTCCGGGAACAAGACCTTGACGCCTAAATCGAATCGTCGAAATGGCGCGGCTGGCAAGATATGAGAGGACGCCTGCGTTCTCATCCGGAACCAGCGCCACCTGCGAAACCTTGGGCGCGACTTCGTTGACGAACCACGTAGCCAGGTCGGCGAACGGCTCGATGCCGACATCCGGCACCTCCGTGCCCTCGAGCGAGTCTAGAACAACGGACACGACGGGGTCCTCTTTGGCCGCAGTGATATGGCGGAGGATACGGAGCTCCTCGCGGAAGGGTTTCCGAACTGGGGAAGATACAGCGCTGTTGTTGAGCGCGCGGATGGCGGACCAGAGCGCGTGCACGCGGATGTTCTCATCGAGGTGTTCCGAGTTATCGAGTGCAATCTGCTCTAGGCGCTTCAAGTTCGCCGACAGCTCATCAAGTTTGGCAAGGCGTCCTCCGCGCTCTTGCTCCACCCGAACTTTGATTTCACGAATCCACCGGCGCTGAAGCTCGATGCCTTGGGCGATGACCTCTTCCTTTAGGCTATGGTTCTTAAATTGTCAGATATGACGTGCGGTCTATCAGATGCAAATACCGCGTACCGTTCATTAATAAGCTCGGTCTGGACTTGCAGTTCGTGATTAAGCTTCTCCCGGTACGCTTGGATAAACTTCGCGCGTTCCTGTTCGAAAAGCTGTTTGTAACCTATTTCCTGAGAATCCAGCTTGTCTTGAGCTTCCATCTCCAACTCGAGCAGCTTGAGAGTGTACTCTCTCGTCTGTTCGTCGAACTGAGATTCCAGGGCAGACCTTTCTTGCTCTTTGACGACTTCAATACGCTCCACAAGAGCAGCAAGGTCGTTCTTTGCTGTTTCAAGGACATCGCCAGCCTTTTCAGCAGCCTTAGGATCAGATTTTAGGAATGCTGCAAGATTGTCGATAGTTCCAGCGAGATGTGTGATAATGGGTTCCGAAGCTGCGGAAACGGCAGGGGCAACTAGAGGAAGTTCGACGGGAACCGGTTCAGGTTCTTTCTCTTCAGTAGCAACGGGTTTGGGAGGAGCAGGGCGGGTGAATCCAGGTGGTGGTTCAAATCCTAGAGGTAGAGGTACATCATATACGTTTTTCGCGGGTTCCGGTGAGGCGGGTTCCGAGGAGTCAATGACTTCCACTGTGATGATCTTGGGGGGCGGTGTGGGGGAGTCTTTGACATATGGTTTACCTGCAATAGCAGCCTCGGCCCTCTGAACTAAGTCGTCAACCTCCACCTGCGCCTTCTCAGCAACTTCCTTCGCTATGGTCTCGACCTTATCCGCTGCCTTGGCTGCCGTCTGAGTAACTTCCTTCTTCGCCTCCTGTACTGCGGGTTCAACCTTCTTTACTATCTTGAAAGTGGCAGCCCTAGCCTCAGTGGCCTTGTCCTGGATTGCTTTGGTAGTTTGTTCAACAACCCCAGGCTCGGGTTTGGTGGTGCCGTTTATCAAGTCGGTCACGAAACGGTAGCTAGTCATTAACGCGTTTGAACTCGACTGAATGACATCACCAGCAGTGAGTGTGTCCCAACCTCGCTCCTCGGCGAACACCAGCATAGACTGGCCAAGGGGAACTTTGTCGACGAAGATGTCATAATAAGCCTGGTTATTGAACGCCACGAATGTGCTGCCAACGTAGAACGTGCCAGTCAAGGCGGTAGTGGTCCAGATAATTTTGCGAAGCGTAAACTTCTTCTTTGGCGGAGGAACAGGCCCAGCTTCGGTCGTCAGGCGCTGAAGACGAAAGCACACACATTATTGGATTTCCAAATGGCATAATTTATGCAATGCGCACCCGTCTGACGACCTTGAAGCCCTGCTTGCTGGAAGTCGAGGCAGCCCGCCTCGATACAGGACGAACGCGATACATCCCGCAGCTCTTAGGCGATGGCCTTGACGAGCCGGAGAATTTGAAAAGGGACAAGACGGTGAGCTTGCCGCGTTGGCTCTCGCTGAGCGAAATTGTCGAGTCCGGGTTTGTCCGCGCTGCTATGATTGCACGTGAACGCGCGAAGTTCAACTTGTCCGCAACCTCGTCTCTGCTACCACAATGCCACCTCTAATGAAATGCCTGGTCCTTTATGCTTACTTTTTTGCCGCGCACTGACCTACACGATGAGGTGGATTACCACTCGTGATTGATGAATAGCATTGTTCGAGAAAAGCTGCTGAAAAGCAGCGGGGCCATTGCCAGAAGTCCTTCGATGAATTGAACAGCGACGACTGTATCCTACTATATCTCGGAGCAGTCTTCGACAGTAAGCAGTAAATGTATAAATATCAGACTGTGTCCTCTTCACTGACTGTACCCTTACCAGTCAATTCAATTGCTCTTGCCATACAAGCTACTTTTTTGCTCCTTGTACTACGGATCCAAAACGGATCTCAAAAATTGGTCTTTGGTTTTATAGCCTGGAATCGCGGAATTAATGCAATCCGACAGGCAGAGTAACGCAATGGTTATATCCTTCTATTTAAGGTCTTGCCATATCGTTTGGTTTGCCTCGCCGTCAAAAATGAGGAGCACTTGGCGCTAAGAAAATCTTTTCGGCCCCTACAATCAACGTCCACGATTCTGAATACAGCGATTATTCCCCTATCAATACTCCCAACTCTTGCCACGCGGTACTTTTTGCGATTCGTTATGTTCAGCACCGGAAAGTTACACGAAGTAAACCGTGCATTGATTGAACTGCATTAATATCTTGGTTTGCAAACACATCAAACGTTTTCTTCGCGTCTTCTCTTTCGGAGAAACGATAGTGGCACGCATATGCCAGACGGTCGGTATTGAGTGTTGCGCCTTGAGTCACCTGGTGCACTATTCGATGGGGTTCAGCGCGTTTCCAGTACTCTGTGGTGTAAGCATCATTGTCCTTTGAATATAGCCAATCAGATGAAGCTCTAAACTTGATCTTCCATCTAGTTTGACATACGCGCCCATGGTCGGTGCTTGCAGGAAAAAATTGCCCCGGCTGGAACGTGAACAACACTTAGCCAATCGGAATTATTGAAGCAATTCCGCCGTATCGCTGCGTCTGCATATGTACTGCAAGCTTTTCTCGTCCTTTTGATACCAATCTCACTTTCCTTGCTCTATTCAAAGGTCATCCGTCTAGGCAAAGTGTTCTCAACGTCAGTGTACAATCCACTTTTCTTTGACGTAACATGGAACTAGCTGAATCCTGTAATCTCCCACAGGCAGCCTTCTCTATGGCGCCGACAATAAAATTTGAAGCACCCCGCATGGTACGGATTTCCGACAAGTACACGCATTCGCCATCGTGCTCTATTCGACCCCCCCCACGTTACTTTTAAATAACTGGGCATTGTCGCACGGATCTCTAGAGAGTGTGTTTCCTGATACCAATCTTTGATATATCTCATCATACATATGGCCAAGAGCTATCTACGGAAAAGTAAGCTTTTCAAAAAAGAATTGGTTCTTCGTCTGAACTACTTTTGCCCTTTTAGACGCTCTCCTTCGATTCTAATGTGACTTTAAATAATGATTCTCAAAGTTTTGCAAATTGCGAGTCGATAAACTTGCTAACAGAACTAATTAGGGTTTGACCGTGTGGGGACTAATCGGTGTGTGCACTACCAAGTTCGGCTTCAAGCATGTGTAAGAAGGTCTGGTGCGTGGCGGTCATTCTATCTACCGTATGGATGTTGCCCATATACTACCCAGGCTACATCAAGTTCTTTATGAACTTGTGGACCTATGACCCCACGGTACACTAATAGCTAGATGATGATTAGTGAATCCAAAAATCACCTAGCATTCAGTGCGCAGCATGGGATGGTTGACCACCCACGCGCGTCTATCGTTTCAGGCTCCTGATCTTACTATGTATGCCGTGGTGAGCACAAAATCCTCGAGCTTGGTATCATTTAAATTCAAATATAAAGTTCGGAATACTGGAACAACCCGGAAAACACAGGAAACCATCCGCTTCCGTGAATCATAAGCGCATTATTAACTTAGTAGCGGCATTATCACCGCATCTGGTAATAACGTCAGTATACATGCGCTTGCTGTTTGTTCTGTATGTTTATAAATTGTCTTTGTGCAAATACTTACATATGTGGATAACCTAGCAAAATAGATGGTGTATTTTTCCCATGGATGATTGACGCCAACAAAAGTCCAAAGAATACGACAAGCATCCAAAAAATGACTTTTGGCGGTGACTTGGACCATGTTGGTATTTCCGAATACCGACGTTTGCATCCAACTTTCCGACGGTTGCGACAACAATAACCACATCATTGTGTGCAAATCGTACGTCTTTGCCTTTCCAATGTCTGGGATAGTAGGATGATAATAACCCGACATTCTCAGACTTTTTCCGACACTCCTCGCTAGGCGCCGCCGCCGGTTCCTTTCTGGAGCCGCCCACAATAGGTACATAGGGTTCCTAGCATTATGACGATATGTACCACAAGGTAACACTTGGTAGCACAGGCTAACAGTTAATGAGTGCGAGAAAGGTACCAGGAGGCACCGCTTATCAATTCTCCTATCAGCGCTGCAACCGTTATCTTGGCAATTCGTTCTCGAGCCTCGTCCTCGTCGGGCTCGAACAATCATTATTTTCAAACTCAAGGCTAAAGTTGGACATGAAAAGCGTATCAGACGCACTATTACCTGACACTGCCCGATGCGTGAAAATGGGATAGATCGGCCGACAACTCTCACCGCGATATTAATGAACACCTCCAAATGCCACCGTAGTACGGCGAATAGACTTGATCATGAGTCCCTATTGCGTTTGCACCCTGCACATGATGCCGTCTACCAAGTTCGTGTTATCCTGTTGTATCCATGCAGTACAATCAAGTGCGATCATGACCATCATTCTGTGGACCATCTGCTTGACAGCTTAAACTTAGGACATTCACGACATCGAGGAACCTGACGCGATGCAAATCCTTTAAACACCCCTGTGGGACGATAACGGCCCCGCAGAACAATCTCATCCTGTGGCGGACATGGCACAGCACGCGACCGTGAATACTCCCCCAAACTACGCGATGCCTACCGGCCTTCGGTCAC
Organism: Hypholoma fasciculare; assembly: GCA_016801325.1. Lineage (NCBI taxonomy): Eukaryota > Fungi > Basidiomycota > Agaricomycetes > Agaricales > Strophariaceae > Hypholoma > Hypholoma fasciculare. The sequence goes on from JAEKIV010000409.1 coordinate 8,595, forward strand.
CTGGTCTCAACTCAGAACTTCCAACATACTCACCCAGACGTTCCCCATCTACGAATACGTCTTGGCATAGTCTTCGAGAGGATCGAGTCAAAGAGTTTGAATATGACATCAAGAACAGAGGGAAAACAACAGCTACGCTGACCCTTTTAGCCGAGCAATCATATTCGAAGCATGTACCTACTTTCTTGCAAGGCTCCCCTGTGAGAGGAAGGGTGTATCTGAATGCCGACAAAGTGGAGAGTGTGCAGTTGATCACTGTGACGGTGAGTATTCTTCCTCTCCCACCAGTCGATAGCATATTCATTCGAGATACAGATACAAGGAAAGATCATTTCTGGGGCAGACCCCACTCAACACCAGACATTCCTAGAAGTCATTCAGCATGTTTGGTCTGCGGAGGATGGCCTTCCTTCACGAGATCTAGGTGTCAACCATCCAACCACTCCCACCACTCCCAACTGGAGTAGTGCTAGCTCGAGTAGCGGCGATACGGGTCTTCCACCACAAAGCAACGGAAGGTTTCAACCCGAAGGATACTCCTGGAATTTTGCCGTCCACCTCCCCCGAGAGGTATCCATGCCATATGGAAAAAATAAGCAGCTCGGGATTTTCGCGCTTCCCGAAACCTTCATTGACCGGCTTTCTCGCGCGAGCATTGCTTATGAGGTGTCTGTGCGTTTTATGAGGGGTAAATGGAGGTCTGATTACAGGTATGTATGTGGTCGTCTCATGTGCGACAGCATCTTCAGATACTTGACGCACTTTCTCTATCTAGAATACCCGTGCCTTTCGGTTATATTCCTATTACCCGCCCTGGACCCTTTTCTACACTGCGACAGCTTTCTTACGCTGAAAACGCGCCGCTTCTGGGACCAACTGTGGACATTGATGGGTGGCACCGTGTTAATCCAATCACTGTACAAGGTGTCCTTTTCAACAATCGCAACGTCAGCTTCAGATGCACTGTAAGTCTCACTTTTCCCGCACTCCGAGCTAGCTAATGCGCCTTTGAACGTGAAGCTGTTTCTGGCCAAACCCGTAAGTCTTATTCGGTATATTAAGTTGATTATCCTCCTCTGAATATTTTTACCTCCGTTATTAGCTATCTTACACGCGGGGTTCATTGATACCGCTCTCAATATGTTTTGAAGGCGACGACCAACAAGGGCTCGATTTACTATCTGCGCCCGGGTCCATAGACATACGGCTTGGACGGCGCGTTCGATATCATTACGACTATCTAAATACTCTCGGGGCTCATCACCTAAAGGATACGATCGACTTTTTCGACCGTGCGGTTCTATGGCCGTCGCACGAGGGCGCTAGCGATCCCCGACATCGCCTACGGTACGTGAACGGCGAGATCCACATCAAAGCTGATGCGAAGCCGACGTGTTCCATTGGAGACTTCCGCATAGAGGTAAATTTTTTTGGCTGTTGTCCGACCCCTTCGCAATGACGTTCGACTGATTTTGATTCAACAGTATACTGTTATTCTCTCCTTAGAAGCACCGGGATTTGAGCCCTCTGAGAAGCGGCCTCCCGTTTTGCAGTCAGTGGACATTGTGTCTGTGTATGCGCCAGGTCCACGGCCTAGAAAATATGCACCTCCTGGTTATGACCTTCCCACCACTCCGAGCTTCTACATCGAATAAAGCGGTATCATACTCTACATCACTGATTATTGTTCTGTATTTGTATCGAAGCAGTTATAATCTATATCATATCTCGAAGCTGTCTTTTACACGATGTATAAGATGGAAGATTGGAATAACAAGGCGTTGGCCGATGTCACGGAAACTTGTTTTGCTGCGGGTACGAATTCACGCGAAGGCACCGATGGCAGAGAGTAAAACCACTTATTATTTCGTGAATGAATGCATATTCAGCTACTTTACGCTTGCTTCACGCGTTCAAACTGAAAGACGCAAAATCCTCAGAACTCAGCGTTTTATTTATGCGAATACATCAAGTACATGTCGAAAATCAGTACGAAGACCCAGGATCAATTCATCCTTGGAAGTTGAGACACATCTACATAATAATCATCCCAAAACAATTTCTTTCCACACCGGCCCTTCCCCCAGCGCTTTCGCGAGGTCGTCTTTCTCAATCGCACCTATCGCAACGCGCTCTGCCCACTGACCATCTCCATGCCACTCAATCAGCGTGACCATATACTTCCACCCAGGTTCATTGTCTTCGCTACCGCGTTTCGCCCGTTCAGTACGTCCTTCGCATAGAACGATGAATTCATGGCGGCCTGGAACATTTTTGCTGACCCACTCCGGGTTTACCATGATAGCCCCAAGCACCCGGCCATCGCGGCCTAATACGCTAACGCGTGAGCGTCCATGTCGACGCCAGGGCTCAGGATCCTCGGTGTCCGCATCAATGGGCGCTTCATCGAGGTCAAACATAACGGAGATGGTCCAGAACTGAAGGAAACCGGAACCGGGGTTGGGGTTATATGTGTCCTCGACGTACGGTGGTGCGCTGATTAACTTGCGAGGAGTCGGCACTGTTTGGGAACAATCCGCGAAAGGGAATCGTTGTTTCACTTGCTCAGAAATGGTGACGGAATCTTCTAATGGTGAGTGGACAAGGACACATTCCTCAGAGTCATGCGCTTTGCGTTGGTACCATACAATCCATGTGCGTTTCTTTTGCGCTTCGCGGATTTTGGTGATACTGCGAGTATACCAGTCCCAGATATGAGAAAAGGACTCTCCATCCCAGCCTGACCAGGACCAACTCGGAGTGATAGCACTTCTGCGACGCTGAAGAGCATTCGGCTCCCAAAGAAGAAACCAATCGAAGAAAACATCAGGGATTCCATGACATAGATTCGCATTTATGACCCTTTGGAAGATGGTGCTAAATGCTGCGATGGCGTGATAGATGTCGATGACATTCGAGAGCGACCGACCGGTGTATTCTGTAAAGATACCTTCCACTTCTCCAATGTCATCCCCATCATCATATCGGGCAGGAGCTTCTGATATGGCATGTTTCTCTTCAAGGACTTCGTCTTCACGACACTGGTCTGTCATAGGGCAGACGTATACGACTTGTCCACCCCCAAATATGAGCTTTTTCTTAGAAAAACGCTCTTCTTGGAACCTTTTAGATGTCAGTATGCCACCGTATTCATCAATCGTATTTTATGAGTGAAAGTACGCACGTCCAGGCCATAGTGTTATAAACAGATTCCTCCCTGGCATATTGGTACATCAGCTTGAAAGCGAGTCTGAACCCTGGAGATATCTCTTCAATGGGTTGACTCCTCTTGGTTCCAGGGTGTACACCAGGAAGACCGGTAGAGGCACCATCCGTATAAGCAATAATTGTCAGCGTCGCTGCACCGTAAATGAGGCCCATCTTTGCATTTGCTTTACTGCCTCCTTGTCCATCGTCGTCTTGAACGATGCAGAGGCTGTCAACCCAGAGATACTGTATACCAAGCTCTTTCACAACAAGTATGGCATCGCGAATTGTCAAGGGAATCTTCTCATGGCGTTCGGATTGCGTGAAGTTTCCAGGTTTTTCCAGCTCTGCAATATTATCCTGTAGCAATCTGAGTACATCCAGGGAATCAGTTTGATCACGAACGTAGCTCAGTGCAACATATTTGCAAGAACGAGGAGCAGGCGTGACACAGTTGTTGACAACATCGACCATTCGAAGGGATGGAATTTCGTCTGCTATATCGCCGAAGCTGTTTCGTTCCAGGTCCGGATGGATTCCTGCGCATTCTTTTCCGTGACGTATGGCGCATATATTTATCCAGTTTCGAACCATCGAGAAATCAATTTGATCCTTGATGAATCGAGTGCAAAGCAATTTAGAGGGGATAGGGGCGTCATTCGCGAGTATCCCTATCCTCGGGAATATCATCGTACTCGAGTAGTTGACGTAGCCACCGCCTGGTTTCTGTAAAGAAGGCATGATGTTTCGAATGGTGGGGATACACTCGTAACGGCTGTGGGGCTTCGGTGGCCCATCTGTCGACCAACGAAACGTCACTTCAATGGGTATTCCTTCCTCTTCATCGGGTACTTTTGAACCAAGCGTTTGAAAGACAAGTCGGCACAATGGGCAGTGCGATGATTTTACTTTCATGTCTCCCACCAGGCCGAAACGATGTGATTCCATTGGTTGATATCGGGTGCTAGATTCGTCATCATCTTTTGGAAGGACTACGAAATCTCGAGGGGTGAGTCGCAGTGCTTTGCAAGTATTGCATAGTTTATCATTGGGTTTCGCTAGGTCACTAGGCACCGGCAGGAGCGGGATATCTGTTATGATCTGTATATCACTGTCACTGACGCTGTCCAACAGTGTAAGCATGCCACCCAGCAAAACAATATTGTAGATGTAGAATTCACGCACATTCCAGAAGACATTGCTCAGCTTGAGGTGGATTTCGCAGATGCTGGCAACCTACAGATAGGTGGGTTCCCATCACTTCATGCTGAAACGTCAGTGCCTTTTATCTGTCAGAGGTCCAGCCGTTTCCTATGTATAAGTAGAACACGGCATTCAGTATAAGAATACGGCATCGCCTGCTGACCATCTCCGCCTGACGAGTCTGTGGCAAGGTGTGCTGGGAGGTCTCCGTGATCGACGAATTACGCGCATGGCTGCAAGGAGGCCGGCGAAGCAGAGACGCTGGGTGTGCACTTTGCCGGGATGCACTGTACGGCCGCAATGGTCCTCGATTAGTGTTTTATTACGATTAGTTGGAAGGAGAGAAAAGAGGCAAAATCCTTTCATTTGCAATGCATTCGGAAGAACGAGGCCAGAGACTGCTTGAATATTGAAGGACATGTTGATGGTCGAAGAGAAAAAGATGGCCTGGTCCGGCCCGTACATTTACACTGAATTAAGTACCAACTTGAATCTCGAATACTCCTAATGCGCATTTTTGAGTGCTAACGTGCGCGGTACTGTGGCTGATGTCGAACAGTTCGTAACATAGTGGATGTTTCATTCGATGCTGAAAAAAGTATAACGAGGACAGTTAATTATCCTAAAACAATTTCTTTCCACACCGGCCCTTCCAGCGCGTGCTCGATATCATCTTTCTCGATAGCACCTATCGCCACGCGTTCTGCCCATTGCCCATCTCCGTGCCACTCAAGCAGCATTACCATATACTGCCACCCAGGTGATTTGTCCACTTCACTATCATATTTCGCCCTTTTACTGCGTGCTTCGCACAAAACGATGAATTCATGGCAGCCTGGAACATTTTTGTCGAACCAGTCTGGGTTTACCATGACAGTCCCAAGCTCCCAGCCATCACGACCAAACATACTAGCACGGGAGCGACCGTGTTGACGCCAGCGCTTTTTCGAGATCAAACGTGATGGAAATGGTCCAGAACTGAAGGAAACCGGAACCAGGATTGGGGTTGTATGTGTCCTCGATATACAATGGCGCACTAATTAGCTTGCGAGGTGTCGGCACTGTTTGGCTACAGTGGGCGGAAGGGAACCGTTTTCTCGTTTGCTTAGCGAGGGCCGAATCGTCTAATGATGATTTGTTTGACTCAACACGTGTGCACTCCTCGGAGTCATGAGCTTTGCGCTGGTACCATACAATCCATGTACGTTTCTTCTGCGCCTTGCGTACTTTGGTGACGCTGCGAGTATACCAGTCCCAGATATGAGAAAAAATTTCGCCTGCCCAGCCTGACCAAGACCAACTTGGAGTGATACCACTTCGGCGCGTCTGAAGAGAGCGGGGTTCCCAGAGAAGAAACCAGTCAAAGAAAACATCCGGAACTCCATGACATAAGTTCGCATTTAGGACCCTTTGGAATATAGAGGTAAATGCCGCAATAGCGTGATAGATGTCGGTGATATTTGTGAGCGACCGACTGGTGTATTCTGAGAAGATACCTTCAACTTCTCCGATGTCATCTCCGCCTCTATATCTGCCAGGATCGTTCGACGTCGCTAGCTGCTCCTCAAGGACTTCATCCTCGCGACACTGATCTATCATGGGGCAGACAAATGCGACCTGTCCACCACCGAATATCAGCTGCCTCTTAGAAAAACGTTGTTCCTGGAAACTGGAAGAAGAGAATCCCATTGATCAAATATCATGTCTGATTATCAGTGAGAAGTACGCACGTCCAGCCTCTAGTGTTATAAACAGATTCCTCCATGGCATATTGGTACATCAGCTTGAAAGCAAGTCGGAGCCCAGGAGCAATTTCTTCGATAAACTGAGTCCTCTTGGCTCCGGGTTGAACGCCCGGAAGACCGGTGGTGGCACCATCCGTGTAGGCAATTATAGTCAGTGCCGCTGCCCCGTAAACAAGGCCCATCTTCGCAATGGCTTGCATTTTACTGCCTCCTGGTCCGTCGTCGTCTTGAACGATACAGAGGCTGTCAACCCAGAGATACTGCATACCAAGCTCTTTTACAACAAGCATCGCATCGCGAATGGTGAGAGGGATTTTGCTGAGGCTTTCCGATCGCACCAGGGCTCCAGGTATCTCCAGCTCCACAACATTATCTCTGAGTAACCTTGGTATATCTTGAGGATCGATTCGGCCCCAAACGTAGCTCAGTGCAACATATTCACAGTTATGGGGAGCAGGGGTGATACAGTTGTTGACGACGTCGACCATTCGGAGGGATGGAATTTCTTCAGCTATATCGCCAAAATTGTTTCCTTCCAGGTCCGGATGGATTCCCGCACATTCTTTTCCGTGGCGTATTTTGCATATTTTTATCCAGCTTTTAACCATCGAAAAGTCAATTTGATCCTTGATAAATCGAGCGCAAAGCATTTTGGAGGGTGTAGGGGCGTCATTCGCAAGTATCCCTATCCTCGGGAATATCATCGTACTCGAGTAATTGACGTAGCCACCGCCTGGTTTCTGTAAAGAAGGCATGATGTTTCGAATGGTGGGAATGCGGTCGTAACGGCTATGAGGGTCTGTCGGCCCATCTGTCGACCAACGAAACGTTACTTCAATGCGTACTTCTTCCTCTTCATCTGGTACTTGTGGGCCGAATGCCTGAAGCACGAGTCGACACAATGGACAGTGCGATGATTTTGCTCTCATGTCTCCCACTAGCCCGAAGTGATGTGAAGTTCGCGGTTGATATCGCCTGCTGGATTCGTCGTCATCTCCAGGAAGGGCCACAAAATCTCGAGGGGTGAGTCGCAGCGCCTTGCAAGTATTGCACAGTTTATCGGTGGGTTTAGCTAGGTCGCTGGGAACCGGCAAGAGCGGGATGTCCGTAAAGGTCTGTATATCATGGTCGCCAACACTATCCAATACCATCAGTACATCGTACAAAAAATTGTGGAATACTGCGCACATATCATCAGGCATTGTTGAGATTGAGGCGGTGTGTTCAAATCTCGCAGAGGATGGGATGGGAGGGTTCCCATCCCTTCACAGCGATATGTTGGAGCCTTATCTATTGTATCTAGTCTGTGAGAGACCTAGAACGTGTCACCTTGCCGCTGAAAGTGGAGCCTGAGGCTTTACATTTGTCGCAAGAATAACCAGTATTCTCAGAGTAGTTTGACAGCTTTCGAGTCTCTTGTCATCACTGGCGGGAATTTGGTGTCGCCTGGTGGCCACGGGACTGTGGCAGAGCCTTAACGAGAGATGTCATAGATACCATAAGTTGAGAAAAGGTCTTTGTTATCACGATATCTGTGTCATTGAACCGCGAGGTAGCCAACGATGCAACGATGTAGCTGGCCACAAAGGGTGATGTGTATTTATCAGACTCTAATCAGACTCGGAGAGAATCCATCCCGAGCAAAGAAGCAGCCCGTGGCAAGTTTTCTTCATTTTCTGAGCGTTTTTGACAGCGAGGATGTTTCACGGAGATTGAAGGGTTTGAATTCTGTCAGTAAATCAAGAGATGAAGGAAGCGCTGAGAAAACCAAGAAAAGCAATGACGCTGGCGCGGCCGTTAAGTAATTCCCACGAGTACGTCGGTATTACTTATTGAACGGTCAACTTGCGGTCAACAATTCATTGTATTCAATTCATTTATTTAAGTATTCAACGCGTTATTCAAATTTTCGAAAGTTCAGAACACCACGCAGATCCGTGCGTGATACACGTCTCCTCATATTTCTCAGCATATCCGAGTGACTTTGACATATGAAAGAAGAGGACGAACAAATTCAGGGCGGTCACGGCACCATGCATAGCTTGCAGGTCGGAAGGGGGAAGACGGTTTGTCGTGACAGTAGAGATTTGAATGCATTCGAGGCATTGCTTTATAAGTGTATTCCAAGAGTTACTCTGGGACAGAGAGTCAGAGAGCCGAGACTCGTGTGGGGCACGGTGCAAATTCCTTCATATTGCCTTCATCCCAGAACAATTTCCTTCCACACCGGCCCCCTCTCCAGCGCGTGCTCGATGTCATCTTTCTCAATCGCGCCTATCGCGACGCGCTCCGCCCACTGACCACCTCCGTGCCACTCGATCAGCATTACCATATATTTCCATCCTGGTTCCTTGTCTATTTCGTTATGCTGTTTCGCCCTTTCAGTACGTCCTTCGCACAGAACAATAAATTCATGGCGGCCGGGAACATTCTTGTCGAGCCAATCTGGGTTTATCATGATAGTCCCAAGCTCCCAGCCATCTGCACCAAAGACGCTAGCACGAGAGCGTCCATGTCGACGCCACGGTTCAGGATCGTCGGTGTCTGCATTGATGGGCGCTTTGTCAAGGTCAAACATGACGGAGATGGTCCAGAATTGAAGGAAACCAGAACCAGGATTGGGGTTATGTGTGTCCTCGATATAGAGTGGCGCGTCAATTAGCTTTCGAGGTGTCGGCACCGTTTGGCTACAATCAGCGAATGGGAATCGTTTTGTCATTTGCTTGGCGAGGGCGGAATTCCCTAACGGTAACTTGGTTGAGTCGACACGAATGCATTCCTCCGAGTCATGAGTTTTGCGTTGGTACCATACAATCCATGTTCGTTTTTTCTGTGCTTTGCGTATTTTGATGATGCTGCGATTATACCAGTCCCACATGTGCAAAAAGCTTTCTCCGACCCAACCTGACCAGGACCAACTTGCGGTGATTCCACTTCGGCGGCTCTGAAGTGCTTGCGGGTCCCAGAGGAGAAACCAATCAAAGAAGACATCTGGGATTCCATGGCACAAGTTCGCATTTATGACCGTTTGGAATCTGGTGTTAAACGCCGCAATTGCGTGATATATGTCAGTGATATTTGTGAGCGAACGGCCAGTGTATTCGGAAAGAACACCCTCGACGCCTCCAATGTCATCGCCTTCATAAGCGTCGTCATCATCAGATTTTGACATAGCATGTTGCTCCTCGATAACTTCGTCTTCACGACACTGCTCCGTTGAGGGGCAGACATATACGACTTGTCCACCGCCAAATATGAGTTCTTTCCTGGAAAAATGAGCCTCCTGGAAGCTTTAATAGGTCACCATGTTTGTAAGTCATGCCTTAATATGATCGCTAAGTACGCACGTCCAGCCTCTAGTATTATAGATGGACTCCTCCATGGCATATTGGTACATCGGCTTGAAAGCAAGTCTGAAACCTGGAGCGATTTCTTCAATAGGCTGGCTCCTCTTGGCTCCGAGGCGTACGCCGGGAAGGCCAGTAGTAGCACCATCCGTATAAGCTACAATGGTCAGCGTGGCTGCGCCGTAAACCAGGCCCATCTTCGCAATTGCTTGCATTTTACTGCCCTCTTGTCCGTCGTCGTCTTGAACAATGCATAGGCTGTCAACCCAAAGATACCGCATGCCAATTTCTTTCACAACAATCATGGCATCACGAATGGTGAGAGGGATTCTTTCGTAGTGTTCCGATTGCGTGAGGGCTCCAGGTTTCTCCAACTCCGCAACATCATCGTTGAGCAATCTGAGGATAGCTTGAGGATCAATTCGACCCCAAACGTAACTAAGCGCAGCATATTTGCAGTTTCGAGGAGCAGGAGTGATGCAGTTGTCGATAACATCGACCACTCGAAAAGATGGTATTTCGTCCGTTACGTCGCCGAAGTTGTTTTGCTCCAGGTCAGGATGGATGCCTCCACATTTCTCTACGTGACATTTTTTGCATATGTTTATCCAATTTCGAACCATCGAAAAGTCAATTTGATCCTTGATGAATCGAGCGCAAAGTGCTTTAGAAGGTGTAGGGGCATCGTTCGCAAGTATCCCTATCCTTGGAAATATCATGGGATTTGAGTGCATGACGTCGCCGCCGCCTGGTTTTTGTACAGAAGGCATAATATTTCGAATAATGGGGATACGGTCGCCAGGACTGTTGGGGTTCGGTGGCCCATCTGTTGTCCAATCAAATACTACTTCAACAGGTACCCCTTCCTCTTCATTGGGCACTTGTGAGCCAAGGGTTTGAAGGACGAGTCGGCATAATGGGCATTGCGATGATTTTTCTTTGACGTCTGCCACCAACCCGAAGTGATGTGAAACCCTTGGTCGATATCGCCTGCTAGAGTCGTCGTCATCTCCCGGAAGAACAACAAAGTCCCGAGGGGTGAATCGTAGCGCCTTGCAAGAATTGCATAGTTTATCGGTGGGTTTAGCTAGGTCGCTGGGCACCGGCAAGAGCGGGATGTCCGTTAAGATATGTATATTATCGTCACTGGCACCCTGTTAGCACATCATCCAAGGAGAATCACAAAATTCACGTACATTCCATCAGGCATTGTTGAGGTCGAGGAGGTGGGGGCTTCCGCAGAGGAGGGGATGACTGAGAGGTTTCCCATCACTCCACGGCGAAATGTCCAGAGTTTTATCCCTGTTATGTGAGAAGCCCGGACCGAGTCGCCTTCCTATCAGTGCTGATAAGTAGAGCATGGGACGACACATGCGTCGTAAGAATAGCCAATATTCCCAAAGTATGTAGTTGAATTTGGCATGCTTCCAAGTCCCCTGTCAGTGCTCACGGCAACATCGGCGCTGCCTGCACCGCAAGAGGCCGTGACGAGGCCTTGGAAATGATAGTAGGAGCTGTCCGCGGTCAACATGCTCCACCTTTACGGTGCAAAACGGAAGGTGGTCCACGGAGCGATGGCGGATCCGTTTCGGCGCATTTGTCAGAGGAGGTCAACATCTGTTGAAGGCGGGTAAATCGCAGACAAAAGGTCTGTCAGGATCGGTCAGTGGTAATTTTCTTCATTTGCGGTGTTTTTGTGATGGAGATGAGGTTTCTGGGAGGCTGAAGAACATGATGGTTGTTGATGTAAGAAGAAAACAAAGCAAACCGTGGACGCGTCTTGTTGAACAGTTGATGGCTTAGTGGCGGCTGATCCGGCCCGATTATTGTCCATTACGTCATGTATCTACTTAGAGGAAAATGCAAACGAAATTTGAACGAGATATCTCTAGGAAGACTGGCAGAGAAGCTCATTCAGAACTGTAGAGGTATTTTTTCTTCTAATTACAGTCAAGATATTTTAATACGAGAACAAGATATTATAGGCCCGGCGCGCGGTTGGTTCGGCAAGTATTACACACTCAGTTGCGCGCGTCGACCTGCTTAACATCTTGCGCCTCGCCAGCCCTCTGCTTCTCGACATCGCGCGTGCCCTCAGGAGCGACCGTTTCCGCCTGCTCCACCGCGCCTTTGCTTGTGACAGGATCCGCCCCAGAGGCGGGCGCGGGCGGCGCGGAATCAGCGGCGGCGGCGGGCATATCTGGCTCCGTGTCCTCGTCATCCTCACGACCATCCCTTTTTTCGTCTTCGTCAACACTCTGGAAGGGGTTCGGCTCGTCCTCGCCTGTGAGCGCCTTGCGGCGCGCCTCGCCGCTGACGACCTCGCGCCCATGCGCAACGAGGGCGGGGTCGTGCTTGAGTTTGCCCTTGAGCTCGTCTTTGAGGCCAGATATCTTGTCTCCGAGTGTCTATGGTCAGCGCGTGTTAGTTCTCAAGTTATGGGGGTGGATGTGGAGACGCACGGGGCCCGTGCGGAAATTGGGACCGTAGCCGACGCGCCCTGCATGATGCTGCTCGGGGAGGGTGGGGTCGTTGAGCGCCGTAGAGTTAGTAGCATCGTCGAGGTCTGTAGAGGGTGCGCTGTTGCTAGAAGGTGGGTTTTGCGCGCCTGAGCTGAGAGAGTTAGCAGGGGTTTGGGTAGTAGGTACGGTGTCGGTGGATGACATTGTGTAGTTATTGATTTTTTTTTGGAAAGCTTACAACGCTGCGCTTTATACCCCGCCACTCCATACATTGCAGAGAATATGGATGACGTTCATGACGAAAGAGGGCCGTGCGTGGAGCAGGCTGGAGGCGAGCCGGAGTACTGCATACAACTTCAGTATCATTCGTCATTTCTTGAGAGCGTGAGAATGACTACTTTTTAAGAGAAATGGCGTCCAGAAATGACTAGACAGATGACTGTTGAAACTGCTCATTAGAGTCAATGCAGAATTTAATTGTGAGATGAGAATAGAATTATGTACATAGAGGCCGAATTGATATTTTACTACTCCATCTACTTAAGAGGTGAAATTCATAGGCTCCGGTGCGGGCCCGGTCTCCAAGCACTGGGTGCAAAACCAGATAAATAACATATCTTTATTTGATTTTTATTTGATCGTTTATTCGAAATACACTTCAAATAACC
>JAEKIV010000409.1:21232-51489 GCA_016801325.1 Hypholoma fasciculare
TTATTTGAAGTTTGGACCAAATAAATTATCGCATAAAATTCAAATAAACGAATGTTATTTATTTGGTTATGCACCCGGTGAAGCAGATTCTCTGCGCTGGTCACACAGATGATTCATACCTCAAACTTGAACTCAAAGTCGCTTGATATTTTGTCTGAGGTCTGATGGTGTGTGCTAGGTGCTCGTGCGCCGCACCTCAGACTCGGGCGTCCAAGTGGGCAAGGTGCGGCGCAATGAAGCAATCCACACTTGAAGACACCCGGGTTTCCCAGCTCGCTTTTTTTGAACATACGCGAGGCTTCTTAAAAAACCCATTATGCTTTTATTCAGCCACCTCAGAAGCACTGCAGTGAACTCTGAGAGGTAATATCAATGCTATATAGTATGAAAAGAAATCCGCTCCTATCATTTAGAAACCCCATCCTATCGTTTGGCGCGCCATCCTATCGTTTGAGTGGTATCCTATCATTGTGAGAAATATAATTAATCTAATCATATCTTGTCCTTTTCGTCGTTCTCCCCAGCTCTCCGCGCCTCAACAACGTTTTTCTATAAATAGCCGCAGCGGGGCCTTTCATATGTGGCTTTTTATAGCTCGGGTAGATATCATCATGATATCACCGCGCACTTGCAACGCTGCTGCAGGCAGGCAGAGGACGACCGAAACGCGCTTGCTGCGTGTGGGAGCGCCCCCCAATGTCCATGGACGAAGACGCAGCATTACGGCCTATCAGGGGCCTGCCAATTGCGACGTGGACGTTCCACGACACCTTCCAGCAGCGCAAATGATATCCGTCTTCAGAAAAGAGCTTTGTGCTCTCTCTGGACGCGCGGAGTATTTCTGGCGGGAACTATTTTGGCGTCGCTAGGAGTCCATGGCCATCGGCGGGTCTCATTGGTTTCATTCATGAAGAGCGCGGGTTGCTGCCCAACGTGCGAATCCGCAGGCCAGACAGGCAGCCCGGGCGGGAAGACCTCGCATTACGTGCAAAGTCCGGGCACGTGGCGTCAGCCGCGCGCCATAAATACAGTGAGGGTTGGCTGAGGGCCTTACATGGCTGCCGCCACCAGCACTGCATAGCGACAGCCTATACCGTGCGCACGGACCTCAAAATGCTGCCCTCGCCCGCGTCATCCCCCGACCTGAAGGCCGCCACGCGGATCCGCCGCAAGCCCCCGCCCTACGCCCCGCCTTCCAGCGACGAGCGATACCCAGCACCCGACCCCGACGACCCTTTCGCGCCTCTCTGGGTTCTGCGTAACCGCACCTCTAGCGCGCTAGGACATGCACCGCCGTCTACACGCACCGCCGATCGCCGGCACTCCATGTCGTTCTCGTCAAATTCACCATTTGCAGGCTCACCGTGCGCAACCCCGTCTCCTGGCGGCGGTGAGGGCGCCAGGCGCGCGCACTACATCCCACATTCGCAGGCACCGTCGCCCGCACCGAGCGCACCGCAGTTATTTCCTCGCCTCGGGGGGTCACGTCCCAGCACACCCGATTTCGGCGCATATATGCGGTCTGCACACGCATACATGGGCGACAGCTCGAGTACAGTTGGCGTGAGCGACGCCTCGAGCGCGTCGGAGATGCGTTTCAGGCCTAATTTTGCGTTTCTCGCCGCGGCGGTACGCCCAAGTACGCCGCCGGCCCGCGCAGTAGCGCCGGTGCCTACGCAGGCGCTCGCGCCCAAGGGACGTGTGTCTGCGGATGCGACGCGCCCGCGCATGGGGTTGGGCGTTCCCGCGCCGCGCACGGACGCGCCTGCGGCGCAGACAGCGAAAATGGACGCGTCTTCGCCCCCGAAAATGGAGCGCACGACGACAGCGCGGCTGGGATCTGCGCACGTGCGGCTGGCGCGCTTCCTCGTGCCCCGGCGGCGCCCAAGCGTGCTGTCGAGCGCACCTGTACCGGCCGCAAGCACAACTAAAAACACACCCGTACCAGCCAAAAGCACAAGTAAAAATACACCAGTGCCAGTGCGCAAAGCCGCGATTTCTGCGCCGCAAGCCCTTTTATCTTCTACGAACGCCGTGACGCAGCATGGTGTCACGCCGCGAGCGGCCCCGCGTGTGCAGGACGGGCGGTACAGCGCGCATATACTGATACAAGGGAACGAGAACAAGGTCGCCACCCACGAAAATAGTTCTAGCGCCGCCACGACGCCAGGGGAAGCTGCCGCCGCGCCCGGGCGTCTAGAGGAGTCGATGCCGCACTCGATATTGCTCGCTGGTGCGTCCCCACCGCCTCGGCCGGTGGGCCGGGGTCGGGATCTTAGTCAAGGCTGATTAACGCAGCGCCCCCAGCAGATCTCACTCCCACGTCTGCCACAGCAGATTCACTAACAATCTGTGTCAAGCCTGCGGGCAGCAACGCGATCAGTGCTTATGATCCCATCGCGGCGCGCTGCCCCCACGGAGCACCCGCAGATGCGTCACATCATGATGATTGCTTCGCTGCGGAAAACATAAAAGAAGCGGGCTTCAGGCGCAGTGGGGGCCACATTGAGACTGTGGCGTGCACTGCGAGCTCCAGCGTCGCCGTGACAAACAGCCGCGCTAATACAACCAATACCGCCCTACCCACGCCCGCTCCACGGCGACCGCCCGCGCGCTCATTCTCGCTCCCCCTAGCCAGCGCCATTAGTAATTTCATGCAGCGCACCATGTTGCCGCCTCCACCCCCACCCGCGGGCCCGCGCAGTCCGGGCCACGCGCGGGTGCCTCCCAGTCCACCACCCCTACAAGCGCCCGCTCCTACGCCTGTCATCCCTAGTATGCACTCTGTCTCAGGCGCGTCGTCGCTCGTGAAAATATCGCTCCCCACCGCTCCAACGCCATCCACGGACGAGAGCGTGGAGGCGTTCACCTCGCCGCGCGCCGCGCCGGATCCGCCGCCGTCGCCGCTGCCCGCTGCGGACGAGCCTAGCCTGGGGGAGTGTTGCACCGCAGGCTCCTGCGCGGCAGAAGTGGATTTAGATAGCCTCGAGCTGCCGCCCGGCGAGTGGGCGCTGCCCACGGAGGCGCAGCTGCGGCGCGCGGCGGCGCTCCCGCTGACAGGCGCGGACGGCACCTCCGTGCGCTTCGGCGCGCTGTTCACCGCGCACCGCACGGCCGTCGTGTTCATCCGCCACTTCTGGTGCCCTCTATGTCAGGACTACATGCAGTCTCTGCGCGCGCGCGTGCGGCCGTCGCTCCTCGCGCGCTGGGCGCAGGGCGGCACCGAGGGCGGGCTCGTCGGGTTCGTGGTGATTGGGAACGGCGCGCATGGAATGATACGCAAGTACAGGAAGATGTTCGGGCTGCCGTTCGCTGTGTACACGGACCCAGGGCGTGCGGTGTACCGTGCGCTGGGGATGGGCTGCGCGCAGGATGATGGGCACCGCCACATGCCGACGGGTGTACCACGCGGGCTCGGCGCGCCTGCGGTCGTGTCGGTAGAATTGGCAACGACGGGTAGCGCGGCGCAGCGCACGGGCGGGTACGTCCGACATGGCCTCGTCGGCGGGATCGCGCGCGTCGTCGTGCGTGCGCTGCGCGTTGGGATGCCTGTATGGGAGAAAGGTGGCGATATCGGCCAGCTTGGCGGCGAGTTCGTGCTTGGTCCTGGGTGAGTCGCGCATCGTTGAACTGTTCGCCTACGCGTATGCATAACTGACTCGCGCCTCAGACTCACATGTGCATTTGCGCACCGCATGCAGACTACGCGTGGGCACGCGCCGATCGACGACGTGCTCGCCGCGGCGGGCGTCGACCTCGCCGTTCTGGGAGCTGAGGAGGACTCGCGGCGGACTACAGGCGACACGGCGCGAACGACGCAGATGACGCGCGACGAAGAGGACGCATGGATGTTGCAGCGCGCGCAGAGCATCGCAGTGCTGCAGGCGCGCAAGGCCGCGCGGCGCGGGACGCCGACGCCGACGCCAGGCCGGGGCGCAAATCGGGCGAAGGCGAAGGCGGCGAGGCGCACGCCGCTGTCGGTCGTAGGCGAGGTGCACGATGGCGGCGATCACACGTTAGGAGATGCGAGCGACACCGATGACGATTTTTATGGAGACGAGTACAGGGGCGGGGATGAGGGCGAGGGCGAAGGGGTGATGGCTGCTGCGCGGTGGCAGGACTCGGAGAGCTGTTACAGCACAGGGAGCGGCGAGCCCGACGAAGGGCGCGACTTTATTTATATGGACACGAGCGAGACGGAGGACGGGTCGTGGAAGGACGGCGACGACGCGCACTCTGTCGGGCCGATGACGTCCTACCTCTTCATACGCTAGACCTAGTGTTGTTAATCCCGCGCCACCACCCTATGTTATGTTACCACCTATGTATTATATCACTCACTGTATTTACTACACCATCCCCCATGCCAAAAGACAATGCAATGTCATTTTTATATATTCCGCGTGAGATCCCTGTGTGATAGATATTATTCTGCATGAAACATGAATGAGATGTATGTGTATATGAAGATACTGTAAGTAATGGTGTATGGCAAAAGTCAATAAATCTACCGGGCTGAGCGAGCTGCGACGGAGACAGAGTGTAGTTAAAGTGTCCGTCCACCCATAGCAATGTTCAAAAGCGTGTAACGCTGTATGTACCGATACGGAAACTCCGCGTATACAAGATATAGGCACCTGTGAGCATCTAGTAAGATCTTGAAAGATGAAAACCGGGATAGCATGCGAAGCAGGGGGTCAGATAACACAACATGTAGGATAAGGGGCACAGCAGAGCGGATTAAAGGAGGATCACAGATCGCCGGGATCGCAGTTCCCGTACGGCGAGCCTGCCTCGGGCGCCGGCTCGAGCATCAGCTAGAAGGAGAGTGGAGTGAAGAGTAAGCCGTCGATAGCAGATAGCAGAAGAGCCACACGCCGCCGCACCTTGAGCGTTTGCGAGCTCGTGTAGACCGCTGCGATCAGGCCGAACACGATCAGCGCGATGTCCGCGAGTTTCTGGCGGCGTGTCTTTGCGCATGCTTTGTAGTGCAGCATCGCCGGGTAAACGTAGCACAGCGGCACACTGAATTTCACAAAAGAGAAAAAAATCATCAGCTCTTTGCACCGCGAATTCACGGAAGAGAAGGGAGAGCTACGCACCACGCAAAGCACCCGATGAACGCGACGAACTTGTCCAGATCCGCCGCGCCGACCCACGAGATCGCGGTGCACACGAGCACCATCGCGAAGCGGAACATGTTCTTGAGCCACTTGACGCGCGCGTCCGCCTTGCCGCTGCGCGTGAACAGCCCGTTCTCGAGGATGCGCACCGCGGGGAAGAGCTGCAGCGGCACCGACAGCAGGATCGCGCACGCGTACAGGAACTGCACCGCCTGCACCATCTGCGAGCGCGGGTTCAGGTTAACGAGCACGACCGTCTGGATGTCCGCACCGAACGTGAGGTACGCGAGCGCGCCTGCGCCGCCGAAGAGGCCTGGGGAGAGAGACGGAAACGCGGGTTAGCTATCTGTCATCACTCCGGGGGGTGGTTCGATTTCGCGCGAATAAATGGAATAATGGGTGGATAATGGAGCGTCTCGAAAATACGTACAGAGAAGGAAGGCCATCACGCCCGTGAGCGCCATGGGGAACTTGTGCGGTTCGCGCATCGCATCGGTAATTGGGATGACCTAAACGGACAATCAGTACTGACACGGTAAGACCGGGTGGGGCGCTCACCAGTCCGATACCCTCGAACGAGAAGACGGCAGTTCTGGAAAGACGTCGTTTCAACATCAGATAGATGTCCACAGTGACGAAGGCAGTGACACTCACCCGATGAAGAGCGGGAAGTCCTTGGGATTAAACAGTTCTACGTGGGCAAAGCCGCGGCTGGAGACGAGCGAGATCTCGCTCCCGAAGATGTAGATAAGACCAGCGAGAATGAAAGCGTCCGCGACGAGCGCCGTGGAGCTCAGCTTGGCGAGGTCACGCACGAGCACGAGGGGCAGAAATACGACAAGCTGGACGAGGATGAAATATTGCACCGGGATGTGCTTGGTGCACTGGGATACGCCGAGGACGAAAGCCTGCAGGTTCTCAGCCACGAAGATCGTGTATGCGCCCACAAAACCCATTTGCGACACCACGATTGAACCGAGAATGAGGTAACGCATCCATGATCCATATAGCGTTCCACCGATATCTATGATCATGAAATGGGCACACCATCAGTTATCAGCATTGCAAGAGTTCAGAACCATTACTGCTATCGTACCTCCAAAACTCCCTGAAACGACGAATTTCGTCTTGACGAGCAGAAGGAATGAATAGAGCGATATGCAAGCAATGAAAGTGAAGGTGAGGGCCGAGAATAGCAGGCCTCCGTTGAAGAATCTAGAAAATGGTCGGCATCATGCAGAGCACTAAGAAGAAATGAACATACGCCTTGCCCAAGAATAGTACACCAGTCCCAACGAATGATTTCAAAAGCTGAAACGCACATCAGCTCCAGCCCACAGATTTTTACGAAAGACCCACCATAAGCACAGCCTGTGTGACCGTCGCCGTGCCCTGCCTCGACACCGAGTTCTTCCTGCGTCTGCTTCTGGAGCGCGATCGCGATACCGTGGGGCTTTCCGTCCCCAACAATGCCGTCGTCTCGTCGACATCAGGCAGTCCCGTCGAAAGACCACCACCAACTGATCCAGTGATTGTCTCTTCTTCATCTTCTTCTTTCTCCTCTTCGTCCTCTTCAAGATCCTCGCCGGCCTGCACAGCACATCAGCACATGGCTTACACGGGGTCCCACATGGCGTTCGCACGACTCACAAAGTGACCGAACAAGAGCAAGAAGTCGATAAAGTTGTTCAGGATGCGGGGCTCTTCACCCCCCTGTTCGTTCGCCCGAAGCAGGACGTAATTCCGTCTGAAGCCGCCCGGTTCGTGGATGTGCTCGAATGCAGGATGCGTGGGCTGCGATGGGGGCGCATGGAATGATGCCGCACGCGCGCGAGCAGGCTTTTTCTGGTCCAAGTGCCACTTGTAGATGTCGTGGCTATGGGGAAATACAAGTAAGAAAGCCGTCAGTACAGGTTTGAGTACCTCATAAGAGAGATATAATTAGAGTCATAAAAAGAGTCGTGGCGTTGAAAAGATGTTTGAGCATGCAGAAACGTGGCAATAGCGGTATAATCACAGATATGTGATATATACAGCAGATGCTGGTGAATAGAGAATGAAAGGTACTAGGCAGGAAGGACGAAGTTGGAAAGCATGGATGCGATGGGGGCCGAATAACCAGAAGAATGGACAGGTTACATCACTTAACCTCCTCGAGTTTAAGGGTGTTCCCCTAGCAGAATGGAGCACAGACAAAGTAGCCAACCGCTGAGCGGGGGCAGTGCGACAGAACCACTTAAGGTGTGCCCGTTGGGTCACCTTGAGCCTAATACAATGATAAACATAGCCAGAAAGAGGAGAAGCAGACGAGCACGAATCTGGGCTGAAGAAAGGGGAACCAGTACAGCAGGACAAACGGGGACTCACGTCACATCACCGCCATGCGCACTGAACGGTATCGGGAAGGGCTCTGACTCCTCTCTGCTCACCGCCGCGCCCACCCCGTTCGACGAGCGCCGCGAGAGCGTCGGCTCGGTGTCCGAAGCACCCTCCGCCAGCGACCGCGCGTCAGAGGTACCGGGAGTCCCCGCACCCTTTCGCAGCTCCTTGGGCACAAGGTGGCGTGCGAGCACACGCACTTTCTCCTCGTCATCAATGTCGAGCTGTGCCGGTGACACATCGTTGGCTGCGAAGTCGCGAGTCGCGGAGAGGCCGCCTATAGCAGACGGACCTGGGGCCGGGGTGCGTCGCGGGGAGTTGTCCCCACCAGTATTGGGGACCGACGACGAGCCACGGCGAGAGGCAGGTGCTCCAGCAAGGCGCGGGGGGATGTTGGGGAGAGGCGGCGTGCCAATGTAGCCTGCACGCAGTGCCCTAAGATCCGGGGTACCGAAAACTGGGGTGTTGTGCGCGCTCGTCTGGCCGTCGGCGTCGGGAGGCGCGCGACGGTTCGGTGAGCGGATGTTGAGGGGCTGAGACGGGGTCGACATGGTTGTTAGTGGGGAGCAGAGAGTGTGATGGTTGGAGTCATACAGCAACCCTCAGCTCGTCCGATTCAGTTCTCTGCCGCTTCGTGGTCATGTCACGTGTGTGAGCTTAGCGCTTATTTTCTAATTCGATTTTACAGACTGCGTCTCAGATGAGGGAGAGGGAAAGGAGGGGAACTATATCCGCAGTAGGCCATCTGTTCATATTATATTTTACTAAAATAAATACGGATGCGAAAGCAGTCCGATGCCTGCGTGGTCGGTGTTCTAACATTAGAAGTTTACTTATCGTGAGGTTATCAATTGAGAATTTAATCCCCACGTACACTCTGCGGTCCAAGATCAAGCGATAGAGAGTGCATCTTCGAGATAATCAAAGTCAATTTCCTAAGGTAGGGAAAATCAATCTTCTTCGAGTGCTGAGCTACCGTACGCTAAAAGTGAGAACCAATCTCGGCGCCAACTCGGCGCCTAAATCGAGAAACGGCTTTTGTCGGAAAAATCAAGAAAAACACATATGCGCAAATATGTGCCAATATGTGCCCATTAGACCGTCAGATTTTCCGTCACTCTATCAGTGGCAGAACGTTCCTATAAGTGCAGTAAGATTTGTTCAACAGATTAGTATGACAGCTGGTTTTCAGACCAATTTATACGCACACATGCTAATATGTACACGTTATACCGATAGAACATCTTCATTCTATCAGTCGCGGAACGTTTTTATAAGGGCAGTAAGTTTTGTTCAACAGGTTAGTGTGACAATTGGTTTTCATACAATCTATACGCATACGTTCCAATATGTGCACATTGAGCCGGTAGAAGCATCTGGCACTTTATCAGTCGCAGAACGTTTCTATAAGTGTAATAAGCTTTATTCAACAGGTTCGTATGACAACTGGTTTTCATACCAATCTATACGCATACATGCCAGTACTGAACATTGAGCCGGTAAGATATCCTGCATTCTATCAGTGTCAGAACGTTTCTATAAGTGCGGTACATTTTATCTGACTCATCTGTAGACCCAGTAATTACCCTACAAATTCCTAGCTATCGATCAGACATATGTGACTGGTTGTTTCATTGGTTATAATTTTAGGTCATTTGTGTCGAAAATTTAAGCACTGAGAGAATATATTGTTACTGATCAGACTCATCAGATACATCAGCACTGAGTACTTGAGTGAATAAAATATTGTCTATCAATGCAATGTAGGGAATCGGTGCAAGTGACTTGAATCAGGTCGACTCCCGGATCTCAAGCACTACAAAGCAAAGTGATGTTTTAACTCCGAGAGCTTGTATCAACGATGGTAGGGCTCGTCAAACATTTCAGCACTGAGTGAGCATAACAACATTTATTAATGTAATACAGTGGACCAGGTGCAAGTAAGCTAGATCAGAAGATTGAGAAACTCTCATACATTTCGAGCACGATATTAATGTATTTTCCACACCAGACGAGGCACCAGAATCATTGATATTACACATACTATTTGACAAAAATAGTGATACATCAGCACTTGTAATCGCGACTGTTCTATTTAAATCTATGCTGGGCTGTCTTCCTCCTCCGAATCTGCTGCCAGAAGATCCATAGCCTTCCTCAAGCCGCTGCTCCCAGGGCTTTTCCCGCCCTTTACAAGGCTCAACCCGGTGTCAGGGAATATTTTCTCGTCCCACTGTTTGATAATGTTGAGAACGCTCTTCTTCTTCTGGCGGAGACCGGTCTCGAGTAGAGTTAGATATTCTTCAAAATCGTTGAAATATCGTATACCGGTGCTTGACCCTACTTCCTGAAGAGTGTCGTCACCGGAGAGCACCCAGCGAACCTTCGTAAGAGGTCATTAAACAGGTAAATTATTGGGGAAATAAGAGCGTACCAGTATGCCTGACGCGGCAATAGCACCGGGCGTGATATTGCAAATGCTATGAATGTGAGCCATTGTTTCAGTTTGGGGATGGAAGATCTCGCCGTTCATGAAGTGCTTTCCGGCCTTTGGCCCACGAATGAGAGCAACATAGATCTAGAAAATCAATAAACTTTCTGAAAGGCGTCAAAAGGGTGAAAACTCACGCCCATGAGCTTCGGGTTGAGGAAGACGGAAGACAGTTCATATTCACCGTGCCACTCCTCGTGGAGAATCGGGACGTCGACGCTGGAGTACACGCGAGTCTCGCTCACCCATCCAATTTGCTCTCGAAATTTATCTCGCCTGACGTCTGATTTGAGGAGGTCAGCTTCGGAAACGCCAAGAATTGATGCGCAGCTGTGGCGGATTCGGGTGGCAGTATTGTGTCGTTGGGTATTGAGGCCGGCCATAAACTGGTCAAATGTAAGCATATGATAGTGGATTATGAGTGCAGGCTACCTGTCGTCGAAGCCATCTCTGACTCAAATCCCGCTGTTCAAACTTTGGAGTAAGGAGGTCAAGAATTTCCCGCAGCTGACCTTGCGCTTTATTGTCGTCGTTTTCGAATCGTTCAGCTTTATTATAGTGCTCATCAACGTGAACTCCGAAGATGTCCTCCCCGGAATGGAGCCACGGAGCATACTGAAGAAAGTATTTATGACCTGCTTGAAATACAAAGTGTTCAAGAGTGCGGTCGGTGGCAACAACTGCGTCATCTTCATCTGAATCAGCAGGCAGTGGTTGGTGGTGAGTCCGCCGACGCTTGGGCATACGAGTGGGGACATCGCTGTTGTTGGTGACGTCCGCAAGCCTGCGATTGAGGCGGTTCACTTCAGCTTGCGCGGTGTTCTTCTCCACTTCGTACTGCCGGGCAACCTGCAAGATGTGCGATTAGTTGTATGATGCAGCGTTCAACTGAAGAAATAAACGGTCAATTACCTTGAGCAAGTCGGCTGGAGCAGTACGGATACTGAGTGCTGGGGTGTTCTCTACGTCTGAGTGCGAGGGCGAACTTGCACGATTTTCTTGCTGCACGGGGGGGGGTCATCGCGAACGTTAGAATTAGTTAGCGTTACACCTCTGTTCACGTTGCATTTATACGCGAACCTGTGCATATCAATTTGTAGCAATGCCCCACTCTGACGTTTTGTGCCTATCAACCAGCGGCAAATGGACGCGTTGCACCAATTGATCTATAAAATGTGGAGCTGTGGGGTTGACCAACAAGTCCATACGTGAACGGCGCAGTTTTGATTGGTGCGGAACAGCAGCGTCTACAATAATATGAATGGTTATCCCGCGCACTGCGCTCTGGGCCTCCTTGCTCAGCGCGACGATGTGAAGGGGTCGCACTTCGTGAGTGGAATGACGCTGGCCCTCGAGGGGGTCAGATTTGATTCGTAACTTGAAGAAAAGCAGGACCTGATGGAGCGCCACAGAAAAGGTAATCTCTTTGTCCTTCACAACTCCTCTCCAGTATGTGGAGTTAGTAGAGTAGCCGTAGCGCTAGACCTGTTGGTGATAATCGGCTATATGCATAATGAAAATGGGTGGATAAGCAGACCTCAACATACCTGATCTTCAGCAAGGTAGAACCTGCAATGCTTGTCCAGAACAGGACGACGCCGTTACACGCTGCGTGATGGGAGCTAACTTGAGCGGTCGTCGAACTCGAGGACATGGGCTGACGTCGGACAGGGATGGGACGGAATCAGTGATGGGATGAATCAGTGATGGGACGGAATCGTAGCTGCGGAGCGGAACGAGTGAAGAATACGGAGTAAAGTTGGGTGTTGCGAGATGGAGGGGACGAGATGCGTTGTGGAGGGTCCGTTTTCATGTCGTTCTCGATGCTGTCTAGGCACGCATATGAAAGTATACGGCGTCACAGGTGTACACCCGCAGTTGCGTGTCGAAGCCGTTGGCGTTGAAGTGCTGCGCAGGAGGCAGCCTGACGTTACAGCATAGGTGCGCAGCTGGCTTTGTGAATCGTACTGCTATCGAGTCATTAGAATACGGCCGTGTCCAGACAGATAAGTGAACTCACTGACGTGACGCCTTGAGCATAGCTGCATCGCCCAGCCCCACCTACGTAGACGTCGTTGGCGCCCGTGGTCGAGTGAAGCAGTGGTCGCATCAACGACAAGAAAACCCATGAAAACGTTGTATTTCGGAACTACGGCGATGTCGACGCTGACAGTCGAGTGTAGCTACGATCGTGTCAAATGTGTCGTCTTGCACGGAGTGGGCGAGAACTCACGAATACGGTACTGGGCGAAGTGTCCGCCGTTGAAATTGGCGCATGCGCGCGAACGGCGCCTCTGACTGAATCGAACACGGCGAATTGAGACCATGCACGTGAAAAGTCGTGCAAGGTTGTCCTGAGTAAGCTGACCGCGCTGAGGTCCAGACATGAGAGGCGGTGTCGTGTCCTGGAGGCCGCGGCGTTGGGAGTAGACATAGCTGAAGGGACAGCCTGTGATGGTGACGGGACATACGGAGGTCGGACGACACGCAGACGTTGTATCCCGTTTCACTTGAAGAGAGTGCGGCTGGGTGGGTGCACGCTTCCGGGCTGGGGTAGCGGAGGGCTAATGCTTGGTGTCAGCGAGAAGCTCCGCGTCGGCGTCGGCGCAGGCGTGAAGCTGCCGCTTGGGGTGTACGATGCGCTGGGAGTGTAGCTTGGCGTGTAGCTCTCGCTGAGTGTGTAGCTTTCGCTCGGTGTGTACGATGCACTGGGCGTGTAGCTCTCGCTTAGCGAGCGACTTGCGAGTGGCGTATAAATGCTGCCTGGCGTGTATTTGCCGCTCGGTGTGTGACTGTCGATCGGCGCGTAGCTCTCGCTTGGCGTGTAGCTCTCGGTAGGCGCGCGACTTCCGGCGGGCGAGCGACTTGCAGTGGATGAACGGCTTGAGATGGGAGAGCGACTTGCAATGGACGAATGGCTTGAAATGGAGGAGCGGCTGGCAGTGGGCGTGCGGCTTGCAGTGTGTGAGCGACTTGCGGTGGGTGCGCAAGTAACGCTGAGCGTGTCGCTCGCGCCGGGAGTGAGGGTAGGGCTGTAGCTGGCACTCGCAGTGTAGCTTCCGCTTGGCGTATAACTCGTGCTCTGCGTCTGGCTCGCGCTAAGGATATAGCTTCTGCTCGGTGTAAAACTCCCGCTCATCCCAAAGCACACCTCCTGCACGGGGCCCTTTGCGCGCGTGTCGGGGAACCGCTCGAGCGAAGAGCCGGCGCTGCGCGGAATAAACACGCCAGGGGCAGGGTGCCGCGGCGTGCGTCTGCGCCTGCGGTCGCGGTCACATAGCGAGGACGGCTGCGAGGACGGCGATGTAGGTGATGTGGGTGCGGTAGGCGAGGTAGGTGAGGAAGGCGAGGTGAAAAAGGATGGCGAGAAGGAAGGAGCAGAAGAGCGTGTCTCGGACGCGGAAAGGCTTGGCTGGAGCGTATGCACAGAGAAGGAAGGGGTGTGCGTGGAGAAGGAGAGGGCGGGTGAGCGCGTGGAGGGACTGCGTGTAGATGCGGGGCTGTAGAGCGTAAAATCGTCGGATGTGTAGCGCGTATAAGCTGACTCCGTGCTTGGGGCGATGGGTGCGGGTGCGGTGGTGCCAACGACAGCGGCTCTGCGAGAAAATGGTATGAGCGTACATGCATAGAGGGCAGAAATATAAGGAGCGCACCGGATACGCGCGGCCCGGCGCGCGGCTTCTGCAGGAGTGCCGGTCCCGATGCGCTCGACACCGTCCGCATAGAGGACGTGCAGGATGGTGAGCGTATCCATTTCTGCTGTGTCATCGCTCTCGGCTACATCAGCAGCAGCCACGACGTCTTCCGCGCCGGGTGGAAGAACGAAGATGCCCGTGCAGCTGCGCATGTCGAGTGAGACTGAGGCGGAGCTGGTTGGAGAGGAGGCGCGCGCCTTCCAGCGCGTAACAAGGGTGTGTACGGATGTGGGTGGCGACCGGCGAACGTGCGAACGTGCGCGTATTTGTGTTCGTGCCAAAGGTGGGTGTCTGCGTGGAGCCAGTCTCCGAGTGCGTTCCGTCTGAGTGTGGGCGTGTCGCGGTGCTATAGGTACGGGTGGAAATATGCGAGGAAGCGAAGTTACGGGTATCGGTGGGCGCCTGGGCGGAGCTCGTTTCTGAGAGCATTTCGTCTGAGTGCGTGCGTGTGGTGGTCCATGAGGGCGGTGGGGAGAGTGTGAAAGACGATCTGGTTGGGGCGGGCGAGGCTGGCGCGGACGCGAAGCTGCGAAGGGACCAGGATGCGTCGTCGTCGTCATCGACGTCGGCGACATACTCGAGGTCGCTGGTGTGTCCCAGGATATCTATTGGCGCCCAGAATAGCCAGAAATATCGCCCGCCCGGCCTGTCACGGCCGCTGTCCCTCCGCGTCCGTCCGGCCTCCGAGGAAGATACCAGCCATCTACGAGCTGGCAGCTTTCAGCTATGCACCCAGGTTACCTCGCCGAAACCTCATCATAGCGTACATAACCCTTGCTCAATGCCAATTCCGTTAGTCTAAAACACCATTCTTCATAAGACACATCTACAATCCACACACTGCCTTACTTAGAAAGTCTTCTTGATGAGACCAAGCCCCTCCTTCTCAAGCTGCTCGCGCAGGGGGTCGCAGAACTCCTTGCTGTATGGCGCGTGCACGCCTGGCGCGCTGAGTACGTCGTCGAGCACGAGCTGCGTCGCGATGCCCACAGTGCGCGCCATCGCAGAGTAGCCAGAGCCCGTGAGCACGCCGTACGCCTCGAGCGTCGACGTGCGCGTCTCGGATGAGCCGTCCGCCCACTCGATCACGAACTTGTGCTGCAGCATCACCAGGTCGCGCTCGCCGGGTGCGTACGCCATCAGCATCTCGAGCTGCGCGCAGAGCGTGTCGAGGAGGTTGCCCGCGCGCGGCGTGAGCGGCGCAGTGCTGAAGAGCCCGATCCAGCGAAGGCCCGAGATGATGCGCATGGCCTCCGCCTCGGAGGGGAACTTGCAGAGCTCCTTGATGCACGCGACAAGGGTGCTGCTGGGAAAGGGTCAGTTGTCAGCCAACAGAAAGATATGCGGGACGTACGCCTCGGTGGCGTCAGCAGCGCCGGTGGCCTTTTGGGTGGCCTCAGCCTAGGTGAGCTCGGAAATGAGCCACTCTTTCTCAGAGGCATCGAGGTAGCCGAGGTCGACGAGCGCCTTGATGAACTCTGGAAATCCCTGATAACTGAGCGTTCCGTGCACAATGGTGTTCGCCTCGAGGATGTTGTAAAATTCGTGGAAGGGCGTCGAGTCGCGGTTAGGGCGCGCGACGAATGCAAAGGCAGGAGTGATGTAATACGGCTTGGCTCGGTGCCAGTGACGGTGACCTTCTGGCTCTGGGCGTAGTAGAAGGCAGTGTTAAGAAGAGCGAGGAGGACACCGCGCAAGGTCCAAGAGAATTTGTATCCGAGCAGGTTGTCGGAGCAGTCAGGGGCGGGGAATTGCTTGATTTTTCCGCCCTTCTCGTGCACTTCGGAAATAATCTTGACAGCATAGAGGTGGTCGATAAGGCGTCTTCAAGTCGCGTCCGGGGGTCTTGGCGCAGACTATGAAGCCAATCTGGCCGGAGGGACAGGTGAGGATGGTGGTGTAGACATATTCGGAGGTGGTGAAGATGCCGCGGGTCATTTTGAGCAGGTCCTGGATAAGACTGTGGCATGCGTACATCGGGAAGGTTTGCCAGCAGTGCTGGCGATTCTTGTCGGTTCCTGGAGCGTCGTCTGAACGGAGGTGCCAGCTGCATGCGGCGCGACGGGAGCTGGCTTGCGTTATCGCCGTAGATGCTGGAGCTCGAGGGACAGAGATTGGCGCTGGACACGATGGAATAGCGGCCGCAGCCAAGTCGCAGCACATGAACGTTAGCTGAAGGTCTGAGTTTGACATGTGACATGTAACAGCAAAATCTCGTGTTTTGCGTTGATTTAGACTTGATACCCTCCATCGTCGCCGCGTCGCGCTCGTACCCGCGTTAGAGATCCTCCGAATTTTGAAGAAGATCAAGGTAAGCCACTCCCTCAGCGCTCAGCCCCTGAAGCGTGCCCAGAGCCTGAAATGCACAGCAAGCACGCTATGCTTAGCGCTCATTCCCTACGATTGCACGCCTGTGACCAACGCCCCGCAGACTCGTCAGGGACTGTGGGGCATTGGAAACACGCGCGGCGCGTAGGGCGCGCCCTCCTTATGGCGTGTTCACACGATCAACGCCCCGCAGACTTGTCCGGGACTTGGATATGCGCGTGAATTGCAGGCTTTTTCGCGTCGGCATTGCCGCGTCAGGCTTGTCTACTTCCGCGTTCCGCCCGCTGACGCCTTGTATGCCTACAGGTTCCCCTC
Organism: Hypholoma fasciculare; assembly: GCA_016801325.1. Classification (NCBI taxonomy): domain Eukaryota; kingdom Fungi; phylum Basidiomycota; class Agaricomycetes; order Agaricales; family Strophariaceae; genus Hypholoma; species Hypholoma fasciculare. The sequence goes on from JAEKIV010000409.1 coordinate 37,564, forward strand.
ACGTTGTTCAAATGAAACCTGCCCCCCGTCAGGTGCGTGCCGCTGCCTTTTACCCAATACTAAGCTCTAACAATCTGCTGCCCAGACGCGGAGTGGGAAGCACTTTTCCCCTTACGACGTTGCCCCCAACGAAACAGCCGCCCTAGTTCTTCCCGGCCTCGATCTCATCCCACTCTTGAAGCAGGCGATCGCGAACGAGAGCGACTCAGCAATCGACTTCCAGCCGTCCGACGTTGACTTTCTGAGTGCTCAGCTCGACCATGATGGCTCCGAAAGCGAACACGACGAATTCGTCATACTCCCAGAAGTACGCACCTGCCACGACAACACGCCCGACGCTACGCATTCCGGCCCTCTTAGCGCCCAGGCTGGACCCGTTGGACATCAGAAAGGCGCTCAGAAAAGCTCACACAACCGACGCAAATGCAAGAGAGAGGAGGAATGGGAGTTGCATGGGTATGACCGCCGCGCGAACACGGTGAAGGCGGTTGTTCGGGCGAGCACACTAGTCCAGACGGAGCTGGTGGTTGCAGACCTCAAGGCAGCATTTGGCGGCTACGGGGCAAAAGCTGGACGAATCTGCGGGTTTGGGGCCGCAGTCAGTCCGTCAAAGGGCTTGGGAACGGGATTTAAGCTGGTGCGGGCTGACCCTCGGAAGTGAGCAGATAAATTTCCAAAAATTCCTGTCGGCGCTGACGCTTGTGCTATTGGCAGGCGAGCTGTTGTAATTGTGGACAAAAACAACCTCGTAGTGGGCGTTTTGTGCTCGCCACCCGATCAGGCGTCATATCCGCAAGCAGGGGAGATGGTCCTAGACCTTATCTTACGAGAGGGCAAAACTACCTACTTTAAAGACGCTGAACGTCACCACCGCCGCGGGAGATTCCCTGCTCTCAACTTTGGCGTTACGCATGGGAACGGCACCACCGAGCCCATTAACCTGAGCAACGACGACCACAACGCCATGATTTGCCGCTTCCGTGAAAGTATAGAGGTTCAGCGAGTGGCGAAATTTGCGAGTGGTGCGTTCGCTGCCGCCGCTACCTCAACTCGCTGAACAAACTTCCACTAGCCGCATTTCAATTTTGGGGGGTAGGCGTGTTTAAATACTACCACAAACGTCTAAAGAAGCTATTCGAGAAATATAAACATCTCGAGCGCATTTTTCCAGGAAGCATCTTTCCTTGCGCCGCCGTCAACTTTGGACCTCGCGTTTGCGCGTATGGGCACCGCGACCACTTGAACTGCCCCTTCGGTTTTTGCGCGATCCAGCCCTTTGGTCACTTCGATTCCACACGTGGGGGCCATGAAATCCTTTGGGAGGCAAAGCTCGTTGTGGAATTACCTGCCAATTGGACTCTGCTCATCCTCTCCGCCACCATCACCCATGGAAATACCCCTGTCAGCAATCATGAAACCCGGGTGTCATTCACGCAATTTTGCCCAGGGGGGTTGCTGCGTTTTGTTGACAACAAAATGCGCACTGAAGCGCAGTTCCAGGCTCAAGACCCCGAAGGCTATGCGAAGATGTGCGAAAAGAAGGCAATGCGGTGGGAAAAGGGTGTGAAGAAGTTGAGTAAATATGAAGACTTTGTTGTAGAGGCCAGAGATTTGGAAGATAATGCTGAGGCCCCCTCCTGTACCCTATAGTCAATGCAAACACCTACATCTTGCTCCAGCCCACATATGATGAATTAGTAATTGACTCCGAGTGACAGAACATGCAGAACACTGGCAGTGAAATGTTTGTAAACCCATCGCATTTTCTAATGAACTTGGCTACTTTCTCTGAGGAAAATATCAGGGTCAATGCTATCTACAAAGTAATGTGATTTTTCCCCGGCTTGATCACTGACTGGGGAAACAAGAGCACCACGGAGTAGGTAGTCCATCTGAACTAATGTTGTATCTTGCTCCTCACTAAGTACTCTGCACCCATCCCAGATCGTTTTCGGCTTCCATCTGCTGTTTGAAAAACGTTGAATGAGAGCTATATCCAGGCTGTTTCCGGATGGGAGCCAGCAGCGAAATAAATCACAAAGTCGAGCAACGCTGAGTTTTGGTGCATCATCATGAATAATAACACAGTCGAACCGCCGCCGTCCATGAAATTTTGGATTGCACCGCAGGATGTCCGTCTCTTCAGTCCAATCTTCCACTGACTGATACTTGATAGCAATGCATTTATATCTTTGCACCTGTGTAAGGCGTCAGTTCTTCTAGATCACCCAAAAAAATTCCTGAAAGATGAATACTTACATAGATGTCGTCCTCATACCTCAGTTGGATGGCTTCTTCGGGCATATTACACGCAATGAAATCCCGTAATCGTTTGTCAAGATCGCGGTAATGAGGGTCTGCCTTTGAAAGATCTGCAGCCGTGAGTCGCAAGTTTGTCTTCTTCCCCTCTGGTGACCCCAGTTGCCATGTCTTTGAGCTCTCTGGCTCTAAGTCCAATGGGGCTCTGTCCTCAGCAGTGTCTTCTGCAGATTCTAAATTCAAGCGCGCCTTTTTATCATTGTCAATAGCCATACGTATCCGAGCTATTGCTTCTTGTTTTTCATCAATAATGCACATCTTTAGATAGGTTAGTTGTACTGCAAAATATATATTAGAGAAAATGCACCTGATGCTCTGCATCTTTCATATTTGTCTGTTCGAAAGCCTGAGCTGCTTCTTGCTGAAACCCTTCGCCGGTGCGAGTTGAAAAATTGTCCACTGTGCCTTTGCTACGCACATCTTGAATTACATGATGGGTAGCGTGTTGCTTCAGGAAATTGAAGTTCTTGCCGTATTCCAGATGGACATCCTAATGACGGGGTATGAGCTATGTGATGGCAAATAGCATGAAGGTTGAATTGTAACAAGACTCACTTCGCACCGCATCTCGTATGCAGACAAAGCCTGTTGAAGTTTCTTGAGCCGACTTTCAGTCATACATCGTAGGCCAACCAGGATTCGAAAACACAGGTAGGCTCGGATGCAATGTACTAGGACTGAGTTTCTTGGAAGAAAATCAACAACACACGGCAGAATACACTACCATTAGGAGTCAGAAAAAGGCCAGTCAAACATAAGCTGCTCATACCTTGAGAATGTCATAAAATGCCTGCCCGTCCGAAAATTGAGTAGTTGTAACACTGTTGAAATGCTTCAGGTTTCGCCACCGGGGAAATGCGGCCATTCTATGGGCCATTTCACTTGCATCAGATGCCTATCATCAAAGTTGAATGCAAGGAAGATAATCACCGCTGTGTAACCCTTCCTTTTGCACCGATTTTCTCCAGAACTTTCAGTAATAGTACCCATAAATGTTTCCCCCACTTTCCTAAGTCATCTGAATGGAGGGTGTCATACGAATATGCCCTATAAGGATCAGAAAATCGGAAATCCCAGAGGAAGTGCTATAAGGGTACCAGTTAACAAATGTGAATGTTAGTCAACACTCTTGAAAGCCTACCTCAATATTATGCATGCCGTTATCCATGAGAATTTTTTCTTTAGCCGCCTTCGTTTTTGCCTGAGAGACTTGCATAAGGACTGTTCGCATGGTCTCAGGCGTACGTTCCTCGAAGTTTGCAGATATTTTGTGCAAATCTTCGTGCCCAACGAGACATTTGGGACAGGGGTGGTTGGCTGACGCGGCTCGACAGCCACAAAAATACGCTGCTTCTTCAGCATCCTGTGATTCAATTAAAATACCAGGATATAGAACTCGGTTGATGCCATCTCCACAACAATGGGCTTCGCCATTTTGAGAGCGAAGCTTCAAACTTCGGAACACCTTCTTTAAAACCTTTTGATATACTTCTCGTTTGAAGTGTGCAAATTCCTCTGTCTCAGCAGCTGAGCGGCTGCTGGGATCAGATGGATCCTCTATCTGGGTTCACTCATGTAAAATTCTGCCTTGGAACAAGCACTGATAACTCACTACGGGCATGTATCCAATAAGAACCCCGCCTCCATTCCCAGAGGCATTCCGTATCTGACGTGGGAGCCATGCAGGTCGTAATATCATGGGATACTTCTTAACGCGTCGCGTGACCAGGCCTTTGTCAAGCCAGAAATGAAGCGGAAGATATGAATGGGGGAATATATCATCTTTTGGAAGCTCAGACTTAGGGCAATGATTAGGGCACTGGTAGGGTATGGATAATATGAACACTCACGTCAACGTTCCACCAAGTACCAGCTGTGTTTGGCTCATCATAGATTTGATCTTCAAAGCTACCCGAACAATAGTACTTTCGAACTGATGTCCACATGGACATTTTTGCAAGTGACTCGTCTTGAACGACTGATAAGATCCATTCCCATGGATCCCGATATTCAAAGACAAATTTAACACATTTGCCCTGGTAAGTTGCAGCGATCATGTCACTTTTGAACTAGTGAAAACAATTTGAGAGCTACTCTTGATAATCAGAATATAGCCACCACTCACCTGAACGTAGTATTTACGGGCCTTGGAAAGGACATCGTCCATATCCGCAAAATTTTTGATGGTCAGGCAGCTGCTTTCTGCCCAGGTGGAATTGATACCAGCCAGTTGCTTGTTGATAATCCACTTCGGTAGTAAACCTAACACTGCTGTTTCTGTATATTCAAAATCGGCGATGTTTTTGAACGGTGCCCAAGGGCGAGGATCAGGCCGAGGCATGTAGGTTTGTATGTTTGAACTGAAATCTAAATCAAGTCTGTTCAATGCGATTATCTTTATGCTTGCATCAAGAGAGTGGGGGTGGGGGATGATTTTAATATATTCTCGTGGCAAATTTGGCCCAAATACGGCCGCTGACTCTGTAGAATCTCAATTAAATACGAAGAGAAAATTGAAATGCGAGACAGCGCACCGTTGTTGCTTGAAGCTATGCCAGTCAACTGTTGCTCTTGAAGCCACTCCGGTGGCAGATCCTGAGTGTTTATTGGCAACGGCATCGAGCTAGAGCCTTCAATGAATTCAGCGTCTGGCAGATCAAAATTGGCTCTAGTAGGGGAGAACATAGGCACAGAAGATCCTGTTGCTGCATGAGGCTGAAGTGGGTTGATGGTTGTGGCCCCGGCAGTGGGACGCGTCCGTAACTCTCGAAGTTCTTTCTGAATGATCGCAGTTTTCTTGCACCATACTTGATGTTTATCGAACCCTCGGGTACTCTGGTGAGTTTTGCAGTAGCGACATTTCTTATAAAGCTTTTCAACTGAAGTCTTTTTTAAATACGTTGGGCGACGCGGCATTGGTAGACAGTTAATCCCAACCAAGAAAAGTGACGTCTGTTGACCCTCCGATTATTACTTAGTCAGCTTCGCGTAGCTATTCCTTGTGCACAACGCGACGCAACTTGTCACGCGCCCCTTCAATTGCTCTATATTACTTGTATAGTGGTATATTTCTTTGTCAAATCCTTCAAATATATGTCGCGTAAAAGTAAAAGTAAAGTAATCATATTAATGCTAACTAATACACATCTATCTAGGTAAGAACAGTCACTAACTACCCTCCTGCCCTCCTACCTCCCACCTGTCCACCATACCTTGAGCATCCCATAGGCAGATCTAGTGCCGTTGTCAACAGCACAAAATGGTAGGCTACTGGGTCTGGTAATGCAATTCAGCAGCGGCAACGCCCATGAAATTCAGTTACGTACCAGTATCCGATACACCGATGGGTTCGTCGAGGGAGGCTTGAGGACGACCGCAGACTCATCTCCTCGGCACATCGAGCCCGCGCGTGCGGGTGTGTACACGGGTACGGCGCCAACAGCCACAGCACAACATCCTTGTATGGACGTCGAACCCCAGCCCGTGCGCTTGTGCGCGTCCTCTCGCACAGTAAGCGCATCCTCTATGCGCGCGCACCCCGCGCTGACGACATGCGTATTCCACCGCCCAGCATCTGCCGAGCAGCGGTCTATGCACGGATGCAGGCGCGGTGCACTATCAAGAGCCAACACCCATGACTGTCGAAACCAAGGGGGGCGGGCACTGAAGATGTGGACGTTTGCAACAAGGAAGCAGGGCGCAGGTGCGTACCTCGGCTGTTAGTCCAAGCCCGCACTGACGTGCCTCCGTGGGGTAGCGGGGATGGTGCGGGTGCGTGCATGCACTGACGACGGACGGCGCAGTCCTTTCTTGAGCCGCGAAAGGCGTAATCGGGTGCGGTAACATATCGGCGGTGTTGGAGCTGCCATGTCCACACTGGTTATTTGTGCGGTGGGTGATGGGTTCGTGTTGGGCTGTGTGTGAACGTGGTGGGCGCCGCGACACTGCAGAAGGGAAGGTGAGTGCGACGTGACAATGCAACGGACCGTACGTACTGTTCCAGAAGGGCGGGACGCGATAACCCTTTGGGTTTGGGCAACCCACACGCCGGAGCACCCACCTCGCGGAACAGCAAGTGACGGCGCCGCGGCTGAGCCCCGGAGCTTCCGAGTCGGCCGTGTATGCGCGATTCAAGCGTCGCGACGCGGGATGTCCGTGTTACGGTGCTGGGTAAAGAGCGCAGAGCCAGGAGCGGGAGCGGGGTGGGCAGTGCGCCTTCAGGGCTACGGTTGTCACACGGCAGGTGGCTGTTGGTGGTCCAGCATGCAAGTAGAATCCAATGCGGCCGGGTGTCATTGAGTGCGCCTCGTGCGCGTGGTGCATAGCCTGTTCCGGTGTCAGGTTGGCTGCGGAGGGGACACTGGCGGCATACCGGACAAGACGAAGGCCTCGGTGACGACGAGGATACGTGTACCTCGGCTGAGCTTGGACACGGGGGGCGGAGGCCAGCGGCGAGGTGGCGACGGCGGCGGCGGTGACGGTGGCGGAGGCGAGATGGCGGAGGAAGATAGGAGCTGGGTCGTGAGAGAGTCGGCGTCGTGGTATGCGCGAGGGAGGGTGGTGGGGCTTTAGGTGCTGCTATGCCCGGCGGTGAGGAAGTTTGAAACGAAGTCGATTCATGCGGAGATTGAAATCCCACATCACGTGAGCTCCACGCGCGACGCGTCACTTGCACGTAACCCTCTCCCTCCTCACTCAGCGCTGAACGTGAACGCGTGAACGCTCGTCGCTCACGCGCGCTAGTTGCTAGCTGTGACGAACCTGCGAAATGCTTTTTGCAGACTCGTCACTGCTGCTTTGTCATACTCTCTCCCCGTACCCGCCGCGCCGCCCATGCTCACTCTCGCTGCTCCTGCTCGCCCCCCCATTGATCCTGGGCAGGTGCCTTGTCCTGCGGGCCGCCGCCGGATGGAGATGAGCAGTCCCCGTCACTGTCGTCTCAACCACCGCCTGTAACAGCTCGGATGGCTCCTTCAATCCGGAAGGACGGCGCCGATTGGGCGCCCGTGCATGCGTCGCACCCCCATGCCCGCTACCCAGCGCCTCCTCACCGCTGTCGCGCTCATGCGTAACGCCCCGTCGTCGAAGATGCTCGTGGAATTTTGCTCCATGTGGCCGCACTTGTCCTCTCTCACCCCTCAACGGCTGGACAACACTTAACAGCGGCCCCCTCTCCTCCGTCCCTCTCACTCGGATGCGGATGAAGACACTGCCGCCCTTCCCACCAACAAATCCGGTGCGCGTGTTGCCATCGCCATCGCCTCCATCTCCGCCTGCATCAGCATGGGGGACGACTCTGATGATTCGCCTGAGCGCCTTGGGGACCTGTACAAGTGCGGAACGCACTACCCACCGCTCCAACCTCTGTCAAGGGCGCCTCCACATCGTCTTCCCTCGCCACCGACATCTCCTCTATTGCTGCCGCCGTTGACGCTGGCGAGTTCAAAGAGTCGGGCCTCAGACGTTCAAGGAAACGCCGGCGCCGTGCTTGCTGTTCCATCCCCTGCCATGGGCGCCTCCACGCTGCTATCGCCTTCACGTGTCGCAAACCATCGCAAACCATATGACCAACTAGAACGGTTGCTCCTGGTCCATTCCAGCCCCAGCAGCAGTCACCGTCCGACGACGATCACGGCTCATACCCGGCCTCCTTCGCCGCGGCTGGGCCGCCTTTACCACCAAACCCAGAAGCTGACCACGGCTAGGCGCGCATCAACTTCCATCGTCGTCTAGCCCGCTCACTCGCGTAGGACGCGCCAGCTTTCGGCTTGCAACACGTGCTGAGCAAGACGGCGGCATACCCCTACTGTCAGTGGGAGAACGTGCTCACCTTCTGACGAGGAGCTGAACTTGCACACGCGCCAAGCGAGGAAGATGCACACCAGGCTACGTACATGCCGCCCCGCTCCGCCTCGATCGCCGCGTCGATGTAGACGGTTGTTGCAGGAATTGAACCCAACCTCTCAGGACCGTGGGGCCCACAAACTCTCCACCGCCTAGGCGCTCGCAGAGAGATAAGAAGGCTGTACAGCCATTTATTTCATGTGAGTGTATATAATCTTAGAAACATTCTGACCTTCCGTGCCAGGGTGAGGCCGCACAGGTGCGATTCACACCTGAGTGTCTGTGTTTCGTCTTCAAGTGCATGGACGACTACTACCCCTGATGGTGCGTTTAACGCTCTCCGTGGCTTATTTTGGCTGAGTCAGTGGTAATTTTTGAAACTACATTCAAAGTGCTCCAATGGCGCCAATATCCCTCCTCTTGTCTCCCGCCATGCTTGATGTTCAGCGCCGCCGAGCTACTGTCTGGCCTACTGTTGGTGGATGCGCCACTGCACCAGCCATAGTGTGCGTCTATCAGTGGGTGCCTATCAACGTCAGGCATATGCTATCACGTTAATGTAGTTCAAGGGCAGCAGTAGTCTGTTGGACGTCGGCAGAAGACGGCAGAAGACGGGCAAGTGTGCAACACGCAAGGAACACTGTCACAAGTACCACATTCCACGCCACACCTGGGCCGTTGCTCCCAGCTCAATAGCCCAGTGCATCAGAGGCAATGGCGTGGTATAGGAGGTGTGGTGAGTGGTGCAGGCCTCACAGGGTCACTGAGCAAGGTGTGCATGAAATTGGTTAGTTCTGACGGAGTGGGCATGGGGTTTATATCTTATGACACACTTCATGTAGGAGTAATCCTAATTTTAAATGTTATTAAAGCAGAAAAGTCGTAGTGCGAGAACTTAATGTTAATATGACAGGAAAAGAAGAGCCCCTCCTAGCATGTTGCATCACGGTAGGGATGTACTCTGTCGGCATTCGTCCTTCGATCACTTCCTGGTTGGAGCAACTGGAGTTCATAAAGTTTGCAGCAACTGCTACAAAGTTCTGTTTGTACTCATGAATTAAGCCATACTACTCCATTTTTTCTGAGGTAGGACTTGAGAAATCTGTCTAAGATGCACCCAAAAGAGTTCAAATACCTGAGGACCTTGTTCCGACGCGACCTGCGACAATAATAGACATTGGAGTAGTTGATAAAAATGGAAATAGATACTCTGCTGAGTCATGATTTTATTTTAACTTGATTGATGCTTGCGTAGCACTTGCTTCGACGACTCCAACTGCTTCACACCTGGAATCCTCAAATGGCGGCGTCCTATGATGGTAATGTACCCCAATACTTCATCTAACACTCCATGTACTATGACGGTGCTGAAACCTCTTACTCTTTTTCATCAATGCCCTTGACCAACTCGCATTCTCGAGAACCTAAAGTCCGCAGCCCACCTCGATCCCTCGAAGGTGTTTCGGATTCTGCACACCCTGTTGGATTTGTTGAGACAAGGATTCGATCCTTAGTTCGTAGAATATAGCCTATTCAGTTGAATGTAATAGCTGATTTATGCCAATGTACTAGAGTGATACCTCGGATGCTGCTGAGGTCGCTACTGCGCCCAACAAAGAATATGAAAAGCACCTCAACAACCTATTCGGAATATCCAAAAAGCTCCCGGCGGAGTCGCATAGTTCACGAAAATCCAGCCCGAGCACTGAGGTGCCAGGATACGCCAAGGCCAAGCAACAATTAGAGGCTATTTTCTCTGAGTCTGGTTCAACTCGGAAGCGTGACGCCGAAATTTTGAATGTCTCCCCAGCCTGTTTTCGCCTCATTCAGAAGCATGAAGGATGGGAAAGTCTACTGTACGTCTTACATTGTCACATTTTCAGACCAAGGTCTTACCGAAATGAGTTTTAGATTAGATTACAACTCGCAGACTCAAGTTTTGCACGTAAAACTTCCCCTTTTTCCTCACGATACCCTCTCGATAATAGTGGGATCTTTGTCCCGAAATCGGAACGACCCCAATTCCCTACCAGCAGATGAGGGCGGCACCACGAACATCAGTTTGGCAGATGGTTCATCCAAGTCAGCGGACTTTATCTGGTTGGATCCGACACTTGTGAACAGAGATCCAGGTCGGGTGTCTGATTTACATGCTGCATCCTCGAACTCTTGCCCCACCGTCGTTCTGGAAGTGGCGCTGTCGGAATCAGTCATGAAATTGAGCATAGATTGTGCACGTTGGATTCTCTGTACGCTGGGTACCCGGTAAGGTGAACGTAGCGATGGGGATGAAAATCGATGCTGGGCCTGATAACCACAAACTGAGGGCCATCTCAATTCGTGAATGGACCCTTCAACGTGTTATTCCTAACGATATGGATTCTCGCCCCTTCCACCAACAGCTTCGAAAGATCAAAAATCCAAACAAAAACGGAAAGAGTGAACACGGCGAAGGGACGGCATATGCCTTTTCCTTGGACATGGGGGACACGGTGACGACATGGGAGACTACGAGTACATTGGTGCAAGTAAGTTCTATAAATTGTTTCCACTGGCAACTTGAACATTGACTAGCGATTGACTGACTACCCACTTTTAGATTTACGGCGAAGACATTGCAATCCCCAATACGGGCTCTCTTGTCATTCGAAATTGGCATATATATAGATCCAGATCGTCCTCCGAAGAGGAGGATAATCAAGTCTATGCCGAGATACCCTATGAAGACCTCATCAATGCTGTCAAAATTGCATTTCAGCGTCAAGATGACGATGACTTCGTCGGAACAGTGACGACGGTCCCGAAACGCCAGTACAGCGCCCTTGAAATTGCAGACGTCATTGAGGCCAGTCAACGGAATGTAAACAAGGCTACGCAGTATGCCAAGTCCCAGAAGACCGACGTCAATCAGGACGCAGGATCAAGTCAGCGGAAAAGAGGGGAAAAGAAGGCAGGCGGTTCAGGCCAGCGAAGACGGGAGGGGCAGTCATCGTCATCGTCGAGAAAAGGGGCTGCGGGTCGTCGGGTCTAACAAGTACGTCAACTGTACGCATCACCCCAGCTGGACTTTGTTTTTCTCCTTTATTTTTTTGTTTCAGTCGCTTTGCCTGAGCTGCACTTATGCACCGTTTGTTGTACTACAATTTTAATATAACGCTTCGCAAGGCCGCTGCGCGGCAGTCCCCACTACACTGTTTGGTTGGCTACAATTATTTAATGTGAGCAAACGTCAAGTAATTGTAGTCCATGGCATTGCAGAGAATGCTACAAGCGGCCTAGGTGGTTCGTGACTAATTAATAACACAACTTCAAACATTGTAAGCCGTGAACGGCGGGAAACATGGTACAGAGTTCGAACTAATTCTGAAGAGCTTGGGTGCCCAGAAAATAAATGGAAGACCCTTCCTTGTGAGGGAATACTGCCAACTATGAAAGTAATATAAGTGACGACATTTTCAATGTGATATCATCGTGACGGTTTAACGCGGGGCCCGGGGGTGTATCGCATACGCATGCAAAATCCGAGGAACTACTACTGACTGAACAGTGAATGGCTGCCTCCGGTGAGTTAAAGAATCGTACCTGCCCCTGCCTCCAAAAAAAGTGTTGCTCTGAACGAAAATTGGTGTTTAGTGACGAAAGAGTCTAAAGAGAGACGAAAGAGAGACATCGACCTACGCAAGTGTTTAACTGCCGCAGCACCCCAGCTCCAAAAATTGGCGAGTATGCGCCATATTGAAATTTCGAAAAACACACAAACCACACTACTAAGCATAGTGGGAATTACATTGATTACCAAAACAAAGCCTGAAGCTGTTGCACTGTCATTCCCCTTCCTTGTCGCCGACTTTTCTCAGCAACGAACACGTTCGCTTCACAACCTCCGCATGCACCTCCCACTGACACACCAACTCCGCTGCCCAGCTTCGTCGAATCTCCATTCATCCATCTGGCCCCACCACCCCGTCCCCACTGTTTGCACCTATGCCTCCCTCTCCCTCCCCTCACCCACCTCCCTGGCCGCTCGCGTACAAATTGCGCTACAAGTTCCACCTCGCTGCGCACGCACGGGCCGGGATGGTATACTCGCCGGCGCGAGTTGGCATGACGGCAAGAGAGGAGCGCCTTCTGCGCACAGCATGGTGGCCCGTAGATAGTACACTACATCTTGCGCGCAGTCGTCCTGCCGTGCTTGTGTCGTCGATAACTCAGTTGTTTAATAAATTATATGGAAGCCCAAGCCCAAGCATGCACATCACCAAGATTCAAAGCACACATTTGCTGTTGAGTGCTTGTGTTCGAGCAGAACGTTAAACGAAGTTACGCTTGGAGCCGGTTGCTGGTGACGTCGTGACAACAGAAGTTGGAGTCTGCACTGGAAAGCATAAGCAAAATGGAGTTGCTAATTTTATGAACCTCCACAGCTTAGTTATAATATGACGTCAATTTCCGACCCTGCTATGCAACTTCTCAGATATAAAAGCGACAAAAAATAAAACAATACGGTTCGACATAATGGAAATTCCGCCAATTCATACGCTCCCATCACCCGGACCAACGTACGAGCTTTACTTATGCAGTGATGGAAATTACTCAGAATTCCCGGCCCCCCTGGTAAACGAGAGCACGCCCGATCAACCTAGCCCGCAACCGACTCCACCGCCGTTCACTCGTGAGTCAGGGTGGCTTGAACATCATTTCCAGCGCTCAACGGGCTTCCAGAACGGCCACGCGACCTACACCGCCGTCTCTCGTCTAGCCCAGATCATCCACCCCAACCGTCTCAATCGCGGCACTCTGCTATTCAGCAACCGAGACGAGGCTTCACATCTAAGGACATCTCAAACAGGGTCAAAGTAAGGCATTTGATGATTTAAATGTCACCGTTCATTCACTCATCATCGGAAGGCCTCAAAATCTTCAAGTAGGAAGCGAAAAGTCGAAGCCCTCAACATTTCCGAAGATTCGTTGAAGAGGAAGCAAAAGAAGACTAGCACCCATGTCGACATGGACTTACTCAAGAGCAAGATTGACAATGTTATGGGTAGGATCGGAGAGATGGAAGCTCTCCTCAAAGATGTCAATAGCACGCTTGAAGATATTCTGTACACGGTCGCATAATTATCTTTAATTCATGTGTAACTCCTTCGTGATTCATCCATCGAAAAATTTGCGACGAGGCAAATGCAATTGTGTTATTTGTTTTATTATATGATCAGAGGCAACTTTGAAAGCAGTGGCGTCATCCGCGTTGTCGGCACCCACAACTTGCCCGCAACTACCCCATTTGTGATACTACATACTCTGTACTTAGCTCTAAGGACTATGCACTGTATATAGTGAATTATAGAGCCCATACTGCTATTACATTATTTCTCTATTATGCATAAGCATTATAAGTGTTACGTGATTGACCGATAATTTGCTGAACCATACCAATACTGATCTTGTGCTTTTATTACTTATACTGAACTGATACATTCTCCACACTTCATATGGGGTTTTAAGTTTTTATTGAATTGACAGAGAAAATTCAAGGTTACGTTGCACTGATACAACCTGGTATAAATCTAAATGGCCAGCGCAGAGAAACTTATTCGCACTCACTATGCATATTAGCACTTAGCGTGAAGTTATATGACCCAATACTATCCTGGTACGTTTACCCGCCGAGCCTAATAACTGATAAAACTGGAGAATACGGTGCCGACCTGTTAGGGTCACTTGGAGCGGTTGGCAGACCAAGTGGTCGAGGATAGACCA
>JAEKIV010000410.1:0-42287 GCA_016801325.1 Hypholoma fasciculare
GTGCGCTATTTTGTACTATTCGCATAATTTAGTATAGCCGAGATCAATAATGCAAAATAGTCAGTTTACGCTTTTCCTGATGACTTCGCGCGCTTGTTATAAATTGCTATTGTCGTGACTCGTCATTTAATGTACAAGTACGCCTGATTCGCCTCCAGGTATTTTCTTCTTCTCTAACAGTCGTCTCAGAGCCTGGTGCCATGGTGACTTGGTCCTCTCAGTCTATGACTCTGTGTTCAACCCATGCTTGTCCGAGTCGTCCCGCCTGCTAGCACGTACTACTGTGGACCATAACCCGGACCGACAGCTCACACTGCCATATTACAGGTGCTCACAAAGATAGCAAATCAAGATATAAGCATTGCGCTCAATCCCTGGAAAATATGCGTCAGGTGCGACTTCTGCGCTGAATGTCGGACAGCAGCATACAACTCCTGCGAAAGCGGCAGGCACTATATATGGAATAATCTCGCGAGATGCTTCTTTGGGGATAACTGGAACGAACTCGAGGATACGAAATATGAAGTTTGGCCGTCCATCTGGAAGCCTCGCTAGCCTGCTATAATACATGTCAAAACCGTTTAATATCCATTTCCTGATTGTCTGGAGCAGCTTCCCAAATGTGACATCCTCTACGTTCACTTGTCAACGGCTCCCTCGCTCAAAAAATATACCAGCGTCTCTCGGGAGTCGGCATCGCGGTATGAGGCCGTGCCCTGACCTCATTCAGTTGTTTTCCTATGATTCATCAACTTGATTTTGCGCACGTTCCCAATGTTCCCAACTTACCCTGCCTGAAGGGTAGTTGTACGGCACTGGTACCCGTACGGTATGATCACTAGGTTTTGGTGAAGAAACGGCCCGTCTTCATGCTTATTCAGCGCATAGTTAAAGAGTGGGCCGAATCTGCGTTCAAGCGATGTTGATTCCGAGTATATGATTCCACCTTGCAAGTTGCCAAATTCTTCTACAGCTATTACGTTACAGCCACATGCAGCGCGAATCTAGTCCTACTGCGAAACAAAGGCGCGGAGACTCCGACAGTGACCCAACATTGGTCGCGCGCCGCTCGGAAAGATTCTGGTTCAATGATGGAAGCATAATCCTCCAAGTCGAAAACACGCAGTCTCGCGTCCATCGATCGCTCCTCGCAAGCTACTCGACTGTCTTTGATGATCTTTTCCAGGTCCCGCAACCTGAAAGCGACAAATCGGACTGGATCGATGGGTGTACGATTGTTTGCATGTCCGGTGATACGGCTGAAGATTGGGAACATGTTCTGTCTTTCGTATATAAGCCGCGTTCACTGTGAGTTTCTCCTAATCAATTACCCTTCTCAAAGAATTGCTCATGCATTTTAGCCCTATAAAATGGCCCAACGTGCGTAAAATTGCGGGTATGATGCGCATAGGGAAGAAATACCAGCTCGACGATATTTTCGAGGAAGCCTGGGAACGGCTCAAAGCTCAGTTCCCCGAGAATCTCGAGGCCTACGACTCCCTGATGGATGAAGGAATTATATTCCCTGATTGGATCGTTACTTGGTACAATGATATCATTTCCCTTGGTGAAGAAATGGCATTGTGGAGTATCCTCCCTATCACGTACTATCTCGCGATATATTATGGATCAAGCGCGGTGAGTCAGAGATTAATGGTCGACGTACTGAACACTGAATATTTCTGTCTTGTACGGTACCTGTACAGCCGAGATTCCTCTGTTTAAATCCAAATCTCTCACTCAACAGTGTGAGATCTATCGCTCATGGTAGCACCGCGATTTGGGAAGGCGTTGTCGACCCCATGTTTAGCTGGACAAAACCAGACAGACAGATGCTTCCAGCAACGGGTTGTCCATCCATAAAGAGATGCACCATAGCACGCACAGTCGTCCTGGGCGAGGTGTTCATGAAGATAGGAAGCCAAGACATAGGTATTGCGCTCGATAGCTGGGAGAAGAAGGCCCACCATGAATTCTGTGGTGAATGTTTGAGAGTAGCGAAGCTAATCTCTGAGAGCGGCAGGGCCCATGTTTGGCATAACCTCGGGAAATATTTTTTTGGAGATAACTGGGACAAACTCGAGGATACGAAAAGTGAAATTTGCCCTTCCACCTGGAAGCTTTGCTAGGCTGCTGTGATGTATGTAAAATTTTGTATCATAATATTTCCTATTTAAATAGAGGCTTGGAGCCTGAAGCTTAAAGGCCTAAAGTTTGAAGCTCGAGGCGTTACTAAAGAATCCGAGTCAGTGCCACCGAAATGTGTTACATGTACTTAATCCCAACTTAATCCACTACAATTTACAAGAAAAAAAAGTCAAAACTTGGTTGAAACAAAATAATTTTTATCAAGGTTCGCAGCTCCGATTAATTAACAACAAAAACTACATTCATCGCACTTTGGAGGCGCGTATGTTACCGCCGACCAACGGCAAGTGCGGCCCGGGTTTATTTTGGGCTTGCCTACTCAGCGCATGGTTGCCTTTCAAGTTAACACTTCTACGGCTTGCCCATATTGTTTTTACAATTCTGCGAATGCTCGGGCGCCGCATGCGGCCGGAGCACGTGGGTTTTCTCCGAGCCTGTCACGTTGACTTTTGTGTGATCGGTTCCGGCGGAGAAAAGAGACAGAAAGAGACACAAGTGAGGTTTTCAGTCTGAATTTGAGCACCCTTCCTTTAGCTCAACGCTAAAACCTCGTCCTTAGAGGGCCGCTTTTTTGCGCGATCCTCACTATATTTCAACTAACCAGATGCAACGCGAATCTTCTCCTTCTACGAAGCGAAAGAGAGAGGACTCAGAACCACCTACAGTCCCGCTCCGCTCTGAGAAATTCTGGTTCGACGACGGAAGTATAGTTCTTCAAGTCCAAAGCACGCAGTTTCGCGTCCATCGTTCTATCCTCGCAGGCTACTCCCCTGTCTTTGATGATCTGTTCAAAGTGCCGCAACCTGAGGACGACAAATCGGATTGGGTCGAAGGTTGTCCGATTGTTTGCGTGTCTGGCGATACGACAGAGGATTGGGATCACGTTCTGTCTTTTATATACAAGCCCAGTACTTTGTGAGCTTCTGCGAAATTTGAATCCTCCATTTGACTAACGATTCTTAGGCCTTTGCAGTGGCCTAATGTGCGCAAAATCGCGGGTATGATGCGCCTCGGGAAAAAATACCAACTCGACGATATTTTCGAGGAAGCCCTAAAACGCCTCAAAGCTCAGTTCCCTGCGACTCTTGCTGCCCGTGACTTTGTGACTACTGGTTCAAATGAACTCCCTGACTGGGTAGAAGCTCATTTCCACGATATCACTAATCTTGGTGAAGAAATGGCGTTGTGGAGCATCCTCCCCATTGCATACTATACGGCAGCGAGTTATGAAGAAAATATCGTGAGTTTTGAAATAGTCGTCGTGCACCGTCGCTCAGCTCATATGGGTCTACCATGCGATACAGCCGACATTCATTCTTTATTATCGAAATCTCTCGTATAACAGCCTGAAATCAGTCACATATGGTAGCTCCATGATGTGGCCAGATATTATCAAGCACAGTTTCAATTGGGCAAAGCCTACCGAGACGACAATCCCAGCAAATGGATGCACCTCTCGAAACAGATGCACGGCAGCACGCGCACTCGCCCTCAACGAGGTGCTCACGATGATAGGAAATCAAGATCTGGTCATTGCACTCAACCCTTGGAAGTCCTGTTCTAAATGTGAATTCTGCGCTGAGTGTCAGAAAGTAGCACAGCAAGCTTGCGACAGCGGCAGGGCCTACATCTGGGACAACCTCGGGAGGTACTTTTTCGGAGATAACTGGGACAAATTGGAGGATACAAAAAGTGAAATTCGGCCGGAGGTCTGGAAGTCTCGCTAATCGATTATAATTCTGTTGTTCGTTTAAATGCAGTTTAAATGCAATTTCAGACGCGACATCCCGAAGAGCTAGGCTTTATATTACCAGCGTTTTCTTTTCTCGACTCGACCTTTCGCGTAATAGGTCAAGCAGCAGCCCACAGTTTTGTAGTGGTGGCTGACGATGGCGTCGCGTACTATCTTTGTTCAATGATCACACCTTCGACTTGCTGAAGCTCTTAACCACTTCACGCTATACTTAATTACTTATTGAAATTAAAGTATCTGTACGATCACTTATAGAGGACTGACGTTCGTAAGATTCGTAATATTCGTAACATCAAGAGAAAAAAAAGAAAGGAAATATCGCACAAGTCGTAGTCCTAGACCGTAGAAAAGCCCCATATAAAAAGAGAAAAATGAACCCCCAATCAGAATGTTTTCAGACTCCTATCAGAACATTCGAGCTGGCGATTGCGTAGAGAATGCAGATGCTCGAGAGTCTGAAAGCCCTAATATTACAATGCGGCCATTTCCATCTCGCGGCAATGCGCCCACAAATTACAAACGCCACTGCTCAAACTTGAGGGACGACTATCACGGACATGTCAGAGGCCTTTTTCTCTGTTTCACTCCCGTTGTCGGCGCTAACTACCCTTGTTACGTCTTCTTGTGGGCCTGCCGTAAGTCGTTCTTGATCTGGGATATGCACAAGGAGCGCGGCGCTAATATACGACCCAACTATCAGTGACCATCATGGGGTCGGACTTAAGCTCAATCACGCACCTTGCCAATGTAGGTACCATTGCAATCCAAAGCAGGACAACCCAGGCGATGTTTGTGGGCCAAGTTTTGTAATCTATCAAATTTTGTGAGCATCTTAACGTCTAACGCTTTGGAATGATAGAAACGTTACCTAACGGAGGACGGGAGTATAGTGCCGTGAGCTGAGCGATGGTTGCATCATCAACACCTGTGATGAATGCCGAGCGTCTCGCAATGACGACCTGGGTTTTTTAATACATCTAGTCAGTGAGCTAGACGCCTAGGGAATGACGATACTGACCGTGCTGATGATGACCGTTGCCAGCATTCCGAAAGTGCAGAAGAGCGTTGTCGCTTTCTTCGCAGTGATGTACCACGAGCGTTGCCTGAATCCGGGCCAAAATAGAAGCCTAAAATACTCCATGTCGAGCATGACGAGTATCAAGCAGGGAAACACCATGCTGAGGATGCCAGCGGCCTCGATGTCGTTGTTGTGCACCTTCGCCTTGTTGTTCGTGAACGTTGCGATGTGGTTCTGGAGGAACTCGTATTTGAACATGCTGAATTCGGCGGCGCCCTGTGTTCCGAAAATTCTATCAGAAAAAGTGACATTCACGAGCGGAAAGGGCGAGTACGTACCTGGGCAGCGATTCCAATTATACTAGAGAGCTAATGATAAAGGCGTTTAATATTTCGTAGGCCTAGATACGCCATTATGAGAGTTCTTACAGAATAGCATACTTGTAGGGCGTCAGTATGGATTCAACGAACGTACAGTGCGGAATATCTCACTAAGTCTTTCCCGCCTAAGGTACCATTTTTTACTGAGCATTTCCTTGCTACTCAGCGCTTTCCATGTCACTCCCGCCCAGACGTCCGACCAGAAGGTGTTGGTAACAGCCATGGCAAAGGTATTGTTACACGGAGCAAATGGAACTGGGCGATTTGGAGGAGGGACTCTGTCGGCAGAGAGGCGCTGACTTCTGGGAGAGTCGGCAAAAGAAGGATAAGGTAGGATCGAAGGAAGACAACTGTCTTTTTATGTTAATCTTGTGTGAGCGTTTCCGACTGCGGGATCGAAATATCCTCCCTGGACATCTGTTAGTGTCTATTTATAGAAGTGGTACGAGGAAGTACATACATACGTTATTGAGTTGAATGCTGTGGCAGCAATTTAATTTTAGACCTGGGAATGGATATCAGAAATCCGAGGCGACCCATCGTATCTGCTCTGGGCCTACACACGCTAAATAAAATTTCTTGATCCCTGTAAAAAAGGGTCATAATGCCTCCAACACAAACACTCACTGTCCATTTTGAATGAATTTCGCCCACCTTTCAGGCGTGTTTTGCAGACAGATCGATGATCGATGCTAATGATGCCTCGATGAGATATAAATAATGTTAATTCTCATGAAGTAAATGTCGCGATGTCGGCGATTCGGGTACGTCGTGTGCCATTTGAGTGGCGAAAATGCAGCCTTCAGCCTGCAGCCCGCAATTAGTCGTTCCTATTCAGGAAAAATGGACGTAAAAATCTTCGCTCCGGAGAGGTGTTAAGCCCAACCGATAATAAACAAGGCTCTGAATGAACAAGCAGAAAATGTTTATTCGAAGCGCTTTATACATGCATGTAGGAAGTATCAAGGAAGTATATGTGAAGGTCTAATGTTTCCCAGGTGAATATCAACGTAAAAATAGATCATTAAGCTGGCTTTACCGAACACGCCGTGTCCTAAGGGTATTTTCGTCTGGTGGCTAGATCCACAGAGTGCAACGAGAGGCAAATTAAAAACAGGCATGCTACATAGCCATGTATGGATGCCACGAACCTCACGCTTGCTGCGCCGCGGACGAACGCGGTATCGTGGTATCTTCATTCTTTCTCGGGTACTCCTTGCTCAAGCTGTGTTCCTGCACTGGCTTCTCGCCCCGCATAGCCGTGCTTGTGATCATGCTCTGGGAGTTTCGACCATGGATAGGGGTTGACTCCACATCCTTGTCGCCCACGACGCTGGGGGTCGTGCCATTCCGTATATCATGAGCTGACGCTACGAACACGAGCCAGGTGCTGATGGGCGTCTACATCAGAGCCGTTCCAGATATGTTTAATCGTGTATTCGCACCTGGCCACAGTAGATAAGAATGCAGGCCATATTAGGACGACCCAGGCGATATTCTGGGGATAATGCCGGTACACTACAATTCAGAGCGTTTAGTGCGCCTAGAACCAAATAAGCAGAGCATAGACCATTTACCGAGCGGTGGGCGGAAATAGATATCGAGATATTGTTGCGCCGCCGACGGACTGACACCGGTGATCCAGGCGGATTCGCGTGCCACGATGATCTGTTAGGCCGCATACACTGTCATGATACGCTGCACTAAGGATCCTGAGATCCGTGCTCACCGTACTCGTGAACGCTGCGATCCCCATTCCCAGCGCGATCACCACGGCCAGGAATTTTTTCACCGTATGGTACCATAAAGGATATTGGCGCTGCGGCCAGAGCACGAGAAAGAAGAAGTCCGCGCCAAATATGGTGGCCACCAACACACAAAAGACTATCGTGACAATGGCGCTGTCGATGAGATTGTTGTTGTGGACTAGAGCGGCGTGCCCACTCAACATTTCGATGTTGGTTTGCTGATCTTCATACTTGGACAAGCTATATGTTGCCGTGCACTGGTGAAAGGGTTTGATTACACAACGAAAGTATAGGATTCCGACGAGAACATACCTCGGCCGCCAGACTTATTAACATTGCTGCCTGAGTGCATCAGCTTCACGGTGTCGATAAGCGAATAGGTAGATGATAATTACTTGATACACCACTGTACAATCATTCCGAGTGGGGAATGCGGTTCACCGATGAGATTCTGCGTACTGACACGTAAAATGTGGGCTCACCAAACCGTTCCCGGCGTAGATGCCATCGTTTGTCGAACATATTTCTACTCCGAAATGCACGCCAGTGCATTTCCGAAAGATCAAAGCCCCAGATGAGTGTCATGGTCGAGTGGCCTTATGTGACGATTGCGAAGATATGCAGGAGAAGGAACACCAGGACAGACGCTCCCCGAGAGCCCATTGCCGTTAAATATGATCTTATTTTGTTCAAGGTCGAAGGCTAACTTTGTGTCCTCATTGATAAGTTGGAGCTCTGGAGCCTGGAGCTGAACGTCATCGGCCGCAAATCAAGCAGGAGGGGCTGAGAGTCGTTGGAGTATACTTCTGCGGAGCAAACATCTCCTCTTCCATAGTACCAAGTACAGGTTCGAGGGTGGACAGAGACGCACGCGAACTGGTATCGAATGAGATGGTCATGGTTGGCTGAACTCGCTGGCAACGCGTATCTCCGAAGAGGTAAAATTACGTAATATTACTTCCAATAAGTTGCTTATCTGTTGATTTAGCGTTGACTTAGCGACTCTCGCTCGATGGTTCTACAGCTTGGTTCTATGGTAGGTATTGAATGCAACATCTCAAGTAACAATTTAAAACAACTATGAGGCAATGAAAGTAGATTTATTGCCAAGATAAAGATTAGCCGCAGATTTGAAAAATACTAGCATGGTGCCAAATATTCCAGCCTCTGCAAAGCCTCTGCCGCGAAAAAAACCAGATAACAACATCGCGGCACTTTACTTTCGTTGATTGAATTGTCCTTTCAGCTGGTGATTGGAGCATCGCACACTTCGACAGCGAACACGCCAAACACGCGCACATGCGCCGGATCAAGCGCCCAACGTGAGCCACTTCGCAGAATTATGTGAAATAACTGGTTGCACAATCTACCGTACAACAAGTTCTCTACAGCCCCATACACATCTACCAAAATAATTACAGGGAATGAAACAGTACATATAAAGTGCCGCAGTTCCAAGAAGCCGAGAAAAACGAGCCTGTCCTCTCTAAGAGTCGGTGGCCTGGGGACTAAGAATAACAGATCAGTAATAGAGCGAGCGAGGACAGAAAATAGATTAGCTTACATAGGAGAGACAGTCGTTGCGGGGCCTGAGAAATATGTCAGCACCGAAAGATAGGATATTGTGGCTAAGATGCATACCTGGTTGAGTAGCGAGCTTGGGGAACGCAGCGGTGGGGCACTATATAAAATGTCAGCATGAAAATAATGCCCAGTAAAATAATTCTTACCGAAGCCTGGATATCCGCGAGAGTCTGGCCGGGTGGAAGAGTCGCGGCGCCGCCGGTGAAGGCAATAGCCTTAGGAATTACTTCGCTGCAGTCGACCAACTGAAGGAGAATGAGATAAGGTTGCGTTAGCCGTAGATTGTCATACCTTGCTTGCAGTTTGGCCGAGGAGGGAAAGCTTGGAAACTCCCTGTCCGAAAGCAGTGGACAGCTTGGATTGTTGGTCTAAGGATGGCACCGGTAAACACATATTTCCGTAGAAGATCGAGATAAAAATACTCACTGACGAACGATTGCCAAGCACACGCGGTTCTGGGATCACGGGCGAGCTAAAGAACCGAATGAGTTTACAATATGTGCGGAAATGGCGCAGTCACTTACAAGGCCGTCGGACTGTAGGCGGACTGTACCAGCAACTGCAGTCTCGGATTCACCCTGCTGCGCGCCCTCGCTAACAATTCATAGTCAGCCAAAAGCGACGAGCTTTTAAATATAGAAACATACCCGTCCGTGAAGTTGGTGCCACGTAGCAGGACATCAACGAAGATTTGGGCTAGAAAGATATTAGCCATGGAGAACATGCGTCACAGAGTAAGCGCGCACTATCGAAAACGGAAGGGGTCTGATCGAAAGGCACTCTAATAGGTTTAATTAGCGTTATGTTGCGTTTAAATATTGGACAACGCGTACCCCTGGAAGTCGGGAACGATGTCATCTGCACCAGCAACACTGTGAGATCCACCGACGACAGCTACAACCTCTGCCGGGGTGAATCCGACTTCACCGAAGCGCTGGAGGATGCTGGTGATGTTGTCGAACGGCTCGGGAACGAGCCCGGGGGGTGCCGCCGCGACGGGTTGCGCGCGGCCCATAAGGAATGGAATCCGGGGAGCTCCAGGGCACTGGACAAGACTGACTGCACCCGCGAGTTGAATGCTATGAATATATGTTTGAGTTTTTAACCGAACTGCAAGTCAAAATGGCTCACAAGTCTCCGGGGCTGAGGACGTCAGCGTACTTGGTAATGAAAGGACCAACTTGGTCAAGAACATCATCGATACCGATGTTGGGGTGGAAAGTGAGCTCAGTCGCGCTGAAGGTGAAGATGGAACCGTCTGCTCCTCCACCGCTGTTTATTTTTAGTTAGTCATTTCCTGAAGCAAGAAACATACACTACACTTACCCCAGAGTGGGAGAGATAGCAATAGCATCGTGGAACACGAGACGGAGAGCTCCATGGGCAGCGTCACCACACTCTTCATCAAACAAGTTCTCTACCAAGTCGTCGACGACAGGGAACAAAGCGCAGCACGCCTGATTGACAGCGGAGTTGACGCCGTCTGGGCAGAGAGAGCGCTTGGTTCTAAGGCCTGAAATAGTAGTGAGCATTACAAGTCGTTCTTTTAGCACCAAATAAGACATACCGCTGACAGAAAGCAGAGGAAGGGCTAGGACAAGAGCGGAGAGTGCGCGACTGAAAACCATTTTGCTATGAGCGGACTGGGGATTCGAGTAGTAAACGATTGGAAGAGCAAGCTGCCTTGTACATTTCAAAGCGCTACTCAGCTCCTCTTATACGTTTTCCGTGAGATTTGAATCATGTACTTTATCAGCGAGAAAGCTAGAGACACTGACAGAAATCGATTCAACAACAGCGCTCGACCATTTCTCAAACGCTGTGAGATCGCCGTACATTGGAAACGCCCGGGGCATTCGTTGCGACCCGACTCCCGAAGAAATAAAGTCCACGGTTATGGGAAACTGACAGTAAAAATACTGTCTGAAAAGAGGTTCAAAAACATGGTGAAGGAGTGGTAAACTACATCACTCCAGGAGATTGATGCCTCAGTCGTAACTTTTCCACGCTACTCCGCGCGACGAGCGGAAGCGATGGAAAGATACCTTCCTCGGTTCTTAACAGTGAGAATCTTACCGCGTGTATGAGTATCCAAGACAAGGGTACGACTTGATATTTGGAGCCCGCTGGGCTGTACACTGACTTCGACGATCTGAACTGGCCACGCTTGGATAATCCTGAGTCAGGTACAGTTTGTACACGTATTGAGTTGAAGGCTTTCGTTACTTAGCAAAAGACCGCAGTCAAATGAATCAGTTATGTTATCCAGTCGTTCGGATTGCACCAATAAGAGTCGACTAGTTACGCATTGATATTTATAGATTTGAAGGTTTGCGCCAAGTGGAATCCATTTTAATCTTTGCAGATTGACCGTGTTATGCCTTCGTCGGGATGTAAGGCCAAATTAGACCGGTCGAGAGATAAGCTCCTCATGAGATTTTCTTGCTGGCAATCAGTGGAAATCCTTTATTTTGGTTCAACTTGTGTTAATAAGCGCCATTCTCGAAATAAAAATAGGTCGGTTGAAATATAAATAGACTGGTTTAAATATAGTCGAAGTCACGCTCTTAGAACCGATACCAACTTCTCAACAGCGGCCATGCGGTATGGCTTCATTTCAGCACATTTCTTGAAGGCGACTCGGTCCCGTTCCCTCCCATCCCTGAAATCCCCGCTGCGTGTTCCCCGGTACCAAATAGCAGCCATTCAGCCGGAATCCGCAGTGCCGGTGTATGTTCCTCCCGAGCCTGTATCCCTCAAAGCCAGCTACGTGCTGTCTCCAGGATCTGCGTGACACCGCATAGTCTGCGGGACCGCAATCATGGGAAGTCATTCACACAAGACGATCGACCAGAAGATGAATGTCTAATGCTTCTCGGCTTTCACAGGATGTCTAAAGAATCGGTAGAAAAGTTTTGAATTGATCGCTACAGTCAGTACAAGTGAATACATAAGACTGATTAACTTCGGAAAAAGGTAATACAAAATCCACAGTAATTCTGGCTATGAAAATGTCTTCTACAGCCCATGTTTTTCTGCGAGTGTTGTTTCTGCAGATAATAATAGAGTCAGGACCATGAAACAGAGCGACTGTAACCATTCATCCAAACAAGGCTACTACTTCAGGCTCCACAGAGCGCTGAAAGATTAATTGCAGTCCAGCAGTGTTATTTTCTGGAAGGTAACGAAATTCCCACTACCAAGGAATCGGGTCAATAACAGGTCAATAACCTCAGAAATGGAGGTAAGACTGACTTATTTTCTTTTTCTTTTTCTGCGCAGGCACTGGCATCGTTTCGGAACTGTCTTGCGGCGGCGGGATGGGATTGCTGACTGAGGCTTGTGGGATATATGGTCCAGCATTATATGGTTGATAAACAGGCCTATCGACGGCGGCTTGCGGGATATACGGCCCGGGTCCAGCGTTATATGGTTCAGCGATAGGCCTACTATCGACGGCGGCTCGCGGAGAATATTGTCCACCACCATACGGAACGGGCTCCGTTATTGGCGTTGGTTGAGCGTATTGCTCGGCACTGTGTGACTGTGCAATAGGCGCACTGGTAAATGACGTTTGCGATGTAGATGGTCTCGGTGATCTGCTGCCACCTCGGCCGTTCGGCGCTGTTGGGCTAAGAGTCATGTTTTCGAGACCCTGCCTTGCGCCGTGAACATTGGCGTCCTCTACGGAGTCGTTGTCCGAA
Source organism: Hypholoma fasciculare (assembly GCA_016801325.1). Taxonomy (NCBI): domain Eukaryota; kingdom Fungi; phylum Basidiomycota; class Agaricomycetes; order Agaricales; family Strophariaceae; genus Hypholoma; species Hypholoma fasciculare. The sequence continues at coordinate 12,336 of JAEKIV010000410.1, forward strand.
TCCGAACGGTGCGATCGATAGCTTCCCATATTGTCGTTGATAGATCCACCGTATCCTGAGTCACTAGGAGGGTATATGCTCGTGGTGTATTCGCTCTCTCGATCTTGCCTAGTCCGAGGCACGTTATTACGGTCGTAATACTGCTGTGGTGGGGCACTGCGCTGCCCCGTTCCCCGTCTTGGTCTTGGGGGCGGTGCTGCAGTGCATGTTACACCTATTTTTACACGCTAAAAATAGAGACGTACTGCGATAGTAATCATTAGGGCTGTGCCTATCTCCCTCGCCGGCGGCGTACGGGGCATCCTGGCCTTGGCGGGGAGCTCAATAATTGATTTAACTTGAGGAAACATAAACATCTAGGGCCAGACTCACCTCTGCGTGGCCGACGAGGCGGCCGCCTGTCTTCCGACGGATAAGGTCGGCTATTCTCTCTTCGAGGAAATCCGAATGGAGGTTCGACCGCTGTACGATAGTCAGAAATACGAATATCTGAATTAGTCAAATATACGGACGATTGTAGTCGTTCGGTCTATTAGGCACCGCCATGCGCTGTGGCATACCGTGGGAGGATGGGGGAGTGGGTGTCCCGTACACGTCGCCTCCAACAGACATGAACTTTCCATCCCGAATGGTGAAGTTGCTAGTGTTCTCAAAGTAAGATGTACGGCTCGACACGGGTGGTGGGCGCGGCCTTGGTTGTTGCATGGTAGCAGCATCTGTGCCGTGGTAGACATTTCCACCAACTGTAGAGAAGTCGCCGCCGTCGATTACAAATCCATTGGCGCCTTTGAAGTTCTCCACAACACGGGTCGGTGGGGAGTCATCCTCATAGTAGGGTTCATCAGAGTAGCCGTCATCCTCATACTGATAGGACCCTTGGGGAGAGTCATAATAATTCCCAGAATACGAAGACATGTAAAGGGGAGGAGTCAAGGGGCAATCAACAGCGTTGAAAGCATCGATAATGCTTTGCTTTACTTATACTTAAGAATACAACAGCATGTGCGGTGCGGCTCATAGAAACAAGTGAAGGAGTGATTTGACGTCTGACAGCCCTTGTCCTCATGTTTTGCTGTGACATATATACTTTGTCCATTGATTTACCCATAGAACACCTCCCTAAGCCTATATTTGGCCTATATTGGGATGAATTCAACGTTCACTTTTTATTCTACCCTAGTTTTACCAAATCGGAGAGGTCAGCATTTCGGTCGTAATCGGCGTGGGCTATGCATTGGGGCTATTTCACTGAATGCGTGTGGCAGCAGCACACCTCTGTAGATACAGCTTTCTGCAACTTGAGACGTCTTGTGGGCGCTTCAAGAATCCCAGTCTCACGCTGACTCACAGCCTACTGCATACCATTAATGCATCGCTTTAAATTTATATCGACGCAGCTAGTCTTACAACGTTACTTAGTTGAAGTCGGATATGCTCATTAACCAAATCTCCTAGGGAACGAGCATGGAAAGTCGCAACTCCAAGACAAGGTGGAACTCGCTTTGAGTTGCAGATGATGTCCGGAAGGCGAACTATCAGCTGAGTAGCCGTGTACATATCTTATCCAGTCAAGTAGGCTGTGTCACTGGCATCCGCACCGCCCCAGAGGTACACCTTTCCCAGCTCCACGCTCTTTGTTTTTTTTACGCTGGTACATAGTGCGCCTCGTGGAACTTTGTACGTTATCGGCGAAGGTGTGGTCGGCGAAGGTGGCCATCCGTGCTATTCCATTGGTCGCAGGCCATTTGGCCACACCTTTGACGATCATATTCACCCGCGGAGCGCGCTCTCGTTGGTGATTGCCTATAGGCGACGTTAACCAACTGCAGACCACACTAAACCAGTTTCGAGGATCGAGTCCCACATCGCTTCGAAGTGAATTGCGTCCGTGATGACAGGAAACGCAGCCTTAGAAATAACAGTGATACCAAGATAGTCATGCACGGGATTGAACACCAACGACTTGATAGTTCGGGTTGAGTATACGATGAGAAATAAAAGTGGGCGTCCAGAGAGAAGACGCTAGGAGTGATTGAACAGTAAATCTAGAAGTAGTGACGCCGGCCGATCAGCTGCAAGGTAGATTTTATCCCGGGGAGAAAGTAGAGCGCTAAGTGCACAGGAAAACCAACTCACAAGTGACCAGTGAGTGTTCAAATGTTCAAGGCTGAAGCGAACCTATACTGGAGCTCATATGGTATACTAGAATAACCACGACACGATTTGCGCCGATTCAAGTGCATTCTTTCTCTTCGATTCAAATATGACTGATGGGCCCGTCGCCTGTCCGCAAGGCCACCATAAGTTTGGAGAGGCGGACATCGATAGAGCTACTGTGTTGATTCGGAGTTTTGTGAGTGAGGTCGAGCTTTCGCATAGATAATGAAAACGTACCTTAAAAGACCACGTTTCGTTGTCCTGTGTCCCCTTCGCGGCCGCAAAGCGCAATGGGGTATACTGCCTGGCTCACTGAGCCTACGATCGGGGTAGGTCGATGTTCTTGCGCTCTTCTGCAAAGGGGTAGACCCCTTCTTGCTCCATCATGTCGCGAAACCTCTCTTCTTGTCGCATCAGTCAGTAATACCACGGTCTCCCCTTCCGCATCACATATTCTCCCGGTGCTTGAGGATGTATGTACCCATCGTAGCCGGGAATGACACACTTTATAGGCTCGACGGTTTCCAGACACTTCAGGAGCAAGCAGGGCCCTTTCGCCGCATGCTGTGGCATCTTGGAAATTTCAAAGCGGGCCCAGATGCGCCCTGGTGATCGATTCAGAACACGTTTAGCGGGGAAGGATAAGGCGCCATATGCGTACCTGTATAAGGGGAAAGATGTTCGCCCCGGACATCCTCGCACATATTGGAGAACCTATGTTCGTGGGCACCCTTTCGAGTGATAAAATTCGCCTGAGGCCCACGGTCTTGGGGTTGAACAGAAACGGATCTGAAAAGGAGTAGAAGCGATGTCTCTTCGGGTGATCGCCGGGCCAGATATTCGACGCGTCCGTGAGCAAAGCCTCCTCGACGAGATTTTCTTTGAGCAACAGAGGGATGAAGCCGCGGAGGTAGCCGAGGTGCGTGAGATCCAGCAGTTGAATCTGCCACAATCCGGTGCTGAGCTCGAGATCGCATCCCGCGTCGAACTCGGCCGCGCTTTCGCATAGGCGGAATCGTATGGAGCCGGCAAGGGGGCGATGGCTGGGGTGATAGTACAGGAAGCCCCGTGTGTTGTCTGGGAACTTGGCTTTGAGCTTGTCCACCCTCTTGTGTAGGACGACCAGGCGGCCAGACGAATTCGGCCGGCGCGGATGGGTCACTCGCACACTGATACCATTGGCGGTGTCTCCACTCAGATCGATGATTTCCTGTCCGGATTGGGCAATGTTGGCGGGGCATAGCGTGCGTAACAGAGGAGGGGTAGGACTCGACGCTGTGGTAATCTTCCTGGAATATTGAAAGGAGGTTATCCTAGCGCAGGCGTGTATGTGAGAGGAAATTCACGCGTGGGCGAGTATACTATGCGCGTGGTCTGGTGAAGGTTCGAGTTGACAGATAACGCGAGCATGTGTGGCGGTTCCAAGATATTCGGACAGTGAGGGGAGCTCTGGCCACTTCTCAGGGATTCGAGGCCTGTTCAATTGTATTAGACTCAATAGGATCTGAACGTTGAACATGTAAGACGCACGTTGAACTTGAAATAGCTGCGTTCAAGTTTGAATTTGAATGCCAACCGTTCAACCGCGTCCTATACACCCAACAGACCTATAGACTACCACCCGCCGCGGTTGTCGAGTGCTCGAAATGAGCCGTATCTTCGACCCAACTTCGATCTCTGGAGATTTGAGGCGAGACTCTGTCTTGCAAAGAATTTCGATGGTAAAGCAGTCGTCAAAGTCCAAGTCAGGGTTACAGCGAGTTCCTATTTTGATAAACATCACCTCGTGACCAATATCGCTCGATCAAGTGCTCCTCGAGTGGACCGCGTCGCGCGACGCGCGGCGGCGCGCCGCCTGGTCCACGACAATTCTGCACACAGGACCTGCTTTTCCTGTAATAGTTTAGTAGGATTCAAACGCCTATGTGTATATCACTATCTAGCCTTGACAAGCGGGAGCGCCCGCCGCCGGTTCCGGGAGGTTGCGGGAACGCACGTCACGTGTATTGCAACGACCGGCGCAATTTTAATTTACAAACTTCTTGCAAACTTGAATTTGAAGTTTGAACCCAATTTCAACCGTTACAAAGCCGTTACCAACCCGTTGCAACGATATGTTTTGCTCTTCCAGCGAACTTCAAGCTGTCCATCTAGTCAAAATCAGCAAATTCACTCGAGGGACTACCCCAGTGAACTTTGAAGCCCGCTCAGTAGATTTGTACGTCTTACATTTTCTACACGTACTCTGGGCGACGTATGCTTTGCACACTTTTCGGTGGCGATTCTATTACTCATTATTATCTCACTCTTTGCATCATTTTGCATACTGTTTGACAGTGTGAAGCGGACTTGAATTTCCTGTGCTTTCTTCTCATTTGAAGCGAAGCCTCCAGTCATACCTCTTGACCACAGCGTCCGTTATGAACCGACTGCTTCGTTTTTTCTTTAATCAACAGGATGCGTGTCTAGGAGCTAGGTGGAACTGTTCACTTAAAATTTTCACTGGATGCGCCCTTAGGACTCCATGAATTTTATTAAACTTGAACATTGGAACTTAGCCTGAATATACGACACGTAGGATGGAAGGCAGTTTGACAGCCTTTGAGCGCATGAGCGTATACTTATAGTTACAGGTATACGCTCATGCGATCAAAGAGTCGCGGGCCATGGCCGTCCAGAACAGGCGGGGGCGTTTTGCGATAACCAATAGGGCCTACGAGTCAGAAATGTATGGCGATTGACCTGTTCGCTTGGGCGGCCTCTTCACCTACACTATTGGTGCAGCTCGCCGACGACGATCTAGGCGTCCACTCGCACTACAAAGGAGACGAGTACAAGAGAATAACACATCCGACACATAGACTGCCTCGTCGCCATGCCTCCCAGTCATATATCCTTGTTGTTCGACCTAACATAACCTATCCTCCGCAATTATTCGACCCAACCTACAGTTCTGCCATCTTTACACCCTTATATTCCTTAAAGCGCCAGAACGATTCGCTCACGTACCCATCGAGTATGGCAATCCTCATTTGGAACAGCTTCGCTTGGGTCGGGCGACCACCAGTAATTCCAGCGCTCTCCTTTGTCCCAAACTTCGAAGAAATCTATCTTACTCTGGTCATCCACTTCGGATATGGGGGGCATGGATCCTAGGAGGCGCGCTTCTCATCCCGTACGATATCTGCATTAGTCGTACGTCGCTATTTTTTTTTAGCGACATTCACCAGGCTGTCTTCTCTAATGTTTGAAACTGATCACCCAGAATTGCAGCGCGAACCATCAAGTTATCGTCGAATTGCTATGAAGCATTGCTCCAACTCTTGTAGCCTAGGCAAACGTCTGCGGCACCTGTCAATATCGATGACCTGACCAACTGGAAACGTCGCGGCGCGCTAGTCAGATATCGCACACACAGTTCAACACCACCAACTAGAGCGTCTCGTCCGCCCTAGCTCAGGGTGTACTCTACAATGCTGCCCGATCGCCCCAAACTCACTTTCCAGCAGAGAAAGTACGCACATTGCGCCGCTCATGAAAATGGGGAGCCATTGCGCGCAGTTCGTCCTAGCACATCCAGAATCACCTATCGCACACCCAGCCCCTCTTTTATGAACGTCCTGTCGGGTTTATTGTCGAGCGTAAACTGCGATCTAAGGCCATGAAGACGCGTATTTGGCAGCGTGCGGTTCGCTAACCTGATCTTCCCGTTCAACGATTTATGTAATGTAATCACAGCTGTGAAGTGTGCGAACAGATTGCTATCGATATTACATTTCGTGCTGTTGCTCTGTGGGAGGCGCGCCTGTCGTGGAACTTTGCAATGTGACGGAGCGGGGCTACAGCACTTCCTGCTGTTTCTCCGTGGGAAGCGGGCTCGTCGTGTAACCTTACAGTGCGATGGGGCGCGAGGAGAGACCCTTGCCACAACCTTTCCGGCTGTCTGGCCCTGGAAGGTCGGTCCGGAGCCGATAGCACAAAATTAGGAGAATCTTTTTTTTTTTAAAAAAAATCCGGATTTCACGGCAACTTGTTTGACTCGCGAAAGTTTTGTGCGCTCAGATAAATAGTTATATGTCTAATTGAGGCGCCTGTCTGGGTGCTAAAGTATACTTAATATCTCATATTCAATCATAATTAATCTTGGTAGAGTAGTAAATACAACCCACATTACCGCACTCCAATACTTCATGCTCCAGGGTTCATCTATCCCATCTCATATCCAGAGTGGACTGAGTGAGAAGGTTAATGTGTACTCGTTTGACCACGATTCTTGGAATCGCATGCCGCCCCAGGATTCGGCTCAACAATCTATACATCAGCCTGAGCCCGCACACCTGTTCTAAACCGAATCACTATGAATAGGGTCTGCCCCATTGAAACAGGTATATCTTGCTTCTACGCACTCGCACAACGCCACGAAAGCTCTGGGCAAAGCCCGGTTGAATCACAGCTGTATTGCATGCGAAAATAGCCAGAACAAAATGGCAGAAGCGGTGTGGGCCGAATTGTTTACAACTGCTCATGGCATAAGAATCTCAAACGAACTCGCGCGCACACCTTTGGACTACAGATGGAGGACGACTTATAAACCACTATTTCTTAAGTTCACTCAGCTTCATTCCACCTTTCTGTGTGCTCCATCTACACCAGGAAATCCTTATACACTCGAAAAAAATTAAAACCACGAAGTACGCGCCTGTCATTCGCTACAGGACCCATTATTGGGTTGTAGGTCTTAACACGCAATTTTATTTTAGCAGAGAATAATATATGAAATCAACCGGGACAGGTGAATATGGACAAGGTGGTCATGGAGGTATGGTTATTATCCAGTAATATTTTTCTTCCATTTGTAAGTTGCTGACTCTACTATCATAGAGGATAATCCACAACTCGCCTCGGATTTACACGACTTAGTAGAAAAATGCACTAAGAATATCTCAGAAATGTGCCAAAAATACCAACCAAGTCCCAGCGGATTTTTCGCGAACTCTAGTAAGACGGTCATACACGGCGGTCATTTCACAGTGAATCAAAATCTCATTAAGGGTGGTAAGATATTTTTTAGAACGCAGATATGATATCATACTCAAACGTATCTAGATGATGTTGGGTTTGAGTTGCTGCAGAACTACGTATCGACGGCTGCAATTCATAACGCGCTACAAAAGAATGCTCAGTTGACATGTCACCCATGCACACGAGGCTCAGTTCTTAGCGATATATTCAAATGGATCAATACTGCGGAAAGAGATACATGGCTTCTCTGGATGAAAGGGCCAGCGGGAGCTGGAAAAACGACAATAGCAAGATCTCTAGTCAAATTATGTGAGGAAAAGAGGATCCCCATTGTGACATACTTCTTTCACTCAGACACCGCTCGCAACACAATCGCGACAGTGGCATCCACCATTGCGTACCAAATGATCCAACTTATTCCCGAGACCAAGCCTCTCATAACACAAACGATTCATTCCAATCCTCTCATTTTCGACCAGTCTTTCGAGTCTCAGTTAGAAATGTTAGTGATCAAACCGCTCCAGCAGATTCACGGAAATTCCCCTTCGGTTTCCTGGAAACTACTCCTAGTGATGGATGGACTGGAACAGTGCACTGATGGGAAAGACAGTCAAGTTTTTCTCATTCACGCAGTGGCGAAATACTTGGCCACGCAAAGCCCTCTCATAATCATCCTTATTTCAAGTCGAGAAGAGCGCCATCTAACGATGGCTTTCAACGCTACAACTGTCGACAATATCCTTCTTCGACTGACCTTGGATGAAAGATATGCAACATATCGTGATATCCGCGTCTATCTGCAAGACAGATTCAATGAGATCAGGGCGACACATCCTTGTAGAGACCTCATTGACGGAAATTGGCCTACTTCGTCGGACATTGAGGCCATTCTGTCCGAATCATCTGACCAATTTATCTACGCTGCTGTCGTGTTGAATTTTGTCTCATGCCCCTATTCGCATCCTCCGGACCAACTAAGGATCATTCTAGAAAGTCAAAGTAACCAATATGGCCCATCGACACCTTTCGAAGAGCTTGACAGGTTATATTTTCACATATTTTCGCAGGTAGACGAAAACACAATGCATCTTGCTGTCCGCATTCTGGAATATGTTGTCCTGGAGAAAGTATCTTCCGTGTCATCGATTTCCTCCTCTCTCAGCGTCTCAACACCTGCCATCTATACAGCCTTGGCCGGCCTTGCTTCTATAATTGAATTTCGGGACGGTCAGATAATTTTTCTACATGCCTCACTATCCAATTTTCTACTGAACAGGTCGCGTTCAAAACAATATTGCGTTATTCCTGTTGATAACCGAAGCATGAACCTATTAAAACGGTGTAGATCAGAAAGCGGCAGTGATCTCAAAGCACAGAATAGCACAAAGAAACAAAAATCCGACTCTTCGCATACTGGAGAAAGTACACTGAGAGAGACGAACGACGAGCTCAATCGACAATTCTCAGAGCATGAACGAGAAATAGGAAACGAGAGCACTTCGCGGGTACCGTAATACATGGGGCGTCGTGTCTTCACTACATTGAATATAACGAAACACAAGCGCAAACTCCGGATGGAACACAAGTTCGATGATACAGGGGGTATTCGTCGAAATAGAGTGTTGGTCGGCCTTGATTGAATGATACGTGCCGTTGGATTGGCGAAAATGTGCACATACATTGTAGTTACACTGGGTACACTTAATCTTGTCGGGCGAGCGTTACTTGTATTCTCTTACTATTTTCCTACCGCAAAAGTTCTACAATATTTTTGGGAAAGTAGCAGCGACGGTGACAGGCGACGAACCGGCTTGAGGACATGTCCAAATTATTGAGAAGTTGCTAGCCGTGAAAGTTACAGTGGTGGTGATTGGAGGTGACGAGGAATGAACGAGCCGGCACACATATTGACAATTCCAGTGTCGAGAAAAACGTTAGATAAATACGTTGTGTGCGTGATACGGTACCGTGCGCCGTGCGCCAATATAGATGGTAGCCAGACAGACCCTCGGTGATAACTGGTGGTTGTCGAAACACGCCGACACGCCGAACCTTGTTTTATTCGCCGCGGCGCCAGTGGTGGTTTATACAACTCAATCGGCGTACATTGTCCGTTGGTTTGCATAATAGACGTACCACTTAACGAGACCATGAGTGCCAGTCTCCAGATCAGGGGAGCTAGATAGAATAATACTAATAGGACAGAGTGATTCTACGAAGAGAGCATCGGAGAAGGGTACATTGATTTGTAGTACTTATTTGAATGCGGAGTCGTCGGAACCTAAATCGTGGCAGCAATCCGATTAATCTCAACATAATATAATAATAATAATAATAATAATAATAATAATAAAACTGCTATTCAACACGTGACCAGGACCGAGGACTCTGAACTGAGAAAATTATTCTGCTTTAAGTAGTTCTGCTACGTACACAGGGCGCAACAGCAGAAATGAAGAAGTCCACATTGCCGTAATACACTGCTGTCAATCGGCTACTGATTATATAGAACAGCTGCGAACGATATATGTCGTGAGTTTATGGTCTATAAAAGCTCGTCGCCCATAAAGCTAATTTGAAGCCCCTTAGACAGCAGCGAAACATAAGAGGCTTCAAACCTTAAAATTTGCATGCTTTCAGGTCAAGCACATGATTCTCGAGATGATTTGTCGCTTTCTCCTGAAAAAATCTCTATTGCATTACTTGATACGGACAACGTGCGTTGGCACTAATTCAGAGCTAAGCGATGAACGAGCGCCCACAATCCAATGTTTGGAATGCCCCACAGATACACGCCTGTAATTGTCACAGAACAACCGCCACTATAAATATAGTATCTGACAGTATTTTGAGTCCTATTGGAGACCGAAGCTGATGCATAGAATTCCTTGCACCTAAACAGCTGAGAGAGAGTTCAACACCTGAGAGAGACAAACGGCGCCGAAAAGTTGTCTGTAAGCGAGACTGATATATGAAATTTCTTTCACAACAGCTGGGAGACAAGACGAAACAGCAGTGATCTCCGTCTATAGGTGTATGCACTCAGTATAAGTATCAGAAATTACAGCGGTGAATCGGTCATTAGAACCTTGCAAACTATGTCAGCTCATAACGTCCACCACAGAGATGATGTTTACCGCAATCCCACCGATATGTCTGCTACTTCGCTTCCTGTCACCTCTCTTCAAAACTCGAGAGTATTACTCGACCAGCAATATATTTTTCAGGCAAGATATTCAATTCAAGACAGGGATTCTATGGCACCATGGAACGTAGGTCAAACAGTATTCAGAGATTGAAGATAAATATTTCCTTTACTCGTATGTGCAGAGTACCAGTGGTCATAATTTTGGGGCGTTTGAGACGCACAATACGGTAAGATTGCACAATATTTTCCCCGGTATTTAATTGCTGAGCGCTTAAAATGACTAGACTTGGGTGAACTCTGCACCTCAATCTTGCGGTCACCATGGTATCGGAATTTATAACATAGAAGGTCAAAGCCCAGTGGGTTATCAGCCCATTAGAGAAGCTGTGAGTCATGTTTTTTGTCGTCGGAAATTTACTCATATGGGTAGAATGACCATAGTTTCGCGGTGGCACATGTAATGGAGTCGCAACAGACAACATTTGGATATAGGACTCACAACATGGTAAGTTGCACTGCCGATTCTGTCACCAGCAATCTTCAAAGACACCTCCCAAAAATATTCAGACCTGGGAGAATGATAGATCTCAATCTCGCCGTCTCCATGAAACACCTGTGAGCATTTTTTTTATATTTTGAGAGAATTTATTTCTTAACCCCTCGATTCTCAAATTAGACCGACTACTACAGTGGACAACCTAGAGGCAGCAATTATTACCTAGAGAGTCACTGTGAGATTGGTCATACACCCACGGGAAATTCAGTCAGTCGCTTGTTATCAGACGTTTCTCGGCACTGTTTCTCACAGGTTTCTCGTACTTTTATAACACATCATAATAGGAATATCCTCCGAAAGTCATAAAACTTGAAGAATATGTTCCTCCAGAGGTCAGTTACCACCGAGAAGGGAATTATGCCCATGAGGGGAGCCAATCCCAACATTTACACCACTCCGTAGGAGCAAGCTATCCTCCAGTAGTGAGCTGTCTTCTATCTTTCTATTTCTCTCTCTAAATTGTCGTTAATTACGCCATATATTTCCACAAAGACTATAGAGGTGAAAGCTTATGATCCTCATGAAGTAAGTCTCCATTATTTCTACTTAGGTTGTCATCGAATACAATTGTTTGTTTTGCTTGCTTCGATTAGGAAACGGAGTCTGCTCGATTTGAATGTGGGAACGTTACTTGTTGCCACCAGTTTACCACAAAATATCGTTTAAACAGTAAGTATTTATTGAGCTTGATTTACAATACGCGTCACCAGGATTCTGATTTCACAGTTGATTACAGCTCATTCAAATCGCTTCCATAACCCTCCGGAGATACAAACGCGTTTTAGTTGCAAGAAGTGCACGTACTCGACGTGTTACAAATCAGACCTTGATCGCCACATTATTAAACATAAGTAGGAAAACTGAGTAGATGGTTACTTGGTGGACAAACTGTCTATACTTGCACGACTACTGGAAGCATGTAATTTTAAAGTGTAAAATCTAAAGAACATCGACGCGATATACGCACGTTTGGCGGGAGACGTCCGAGACTGCCCTTATCTACTAGCCCCGGCGGGCATTAGTTATGGTATGGGCTACTAAAATTCATTGAATGTCAGCGGTATTCTTTCGAGTGGAATATCTCCGCGATCAGCGCACAGGGGCTGATCTTAGGATAAGATTAGATAGAGCGCCACTGTGCGCAAATAGGCGTCTACAGCCCTTCGTGCGAACTTCATTGCATGACGGCTTCCTTCGCTCAAGCTCCCAGCCAGTGTCTCGCATCTTAACTGTTTCTCAGTGTTAATCACTGAATTTGGCATACCTGGTCTCGGATGCGGGTCGTCGAACTTCTGTACCTCAAGCCCGGCGGTCTTGTTTCCATGCTCCCTTGCGCACCCGCTCCGACTGTTGTGGTGCGGTAACTTCTTACGGGACGTCGAGCTTTTCTATAATGCCTCGCATCCCGGCAACCTTCTTGCGTCGACCATACATCGTGCTCCAAACCCGCCCCAACTCCAAGTGGAAGGACTTTATTTCGCTGCGTGGGCTATCACAGTGTCGCGCCGCACAGCCGTCCACACTCTTTAAGTGTCGTAGTTCCTCGATACGTCTCACAGGGCCCATACTGCGTGGCGCGCCAATGCCGCCTTCTAGCCGTTGGTCATATATCACGTTGTGTGCTTGCCCCCACTCGCCTCTGCGGCAATTTCTAACAGGTCATCAAGCGCTCATATAGTGGCTTCTCTCCGTAAGCCACTCGTTGCGACATCTGCGTTCTAATTCGCAGAAGCCTCGGCGTAGCACGGCATATTTTAAATGAAGAACCATTAACATATCGTACGTGAGGCATAAGGAAGTTGGTTGGGCGCTACTTGTTTTACTGTGCGCAGCTCTTTCGATGCCGAGACAGAGCAGAGTAATAAGGTGTGTAGTATTCGCCACATTGATCACACTCGAATATTTCTTGCAACTCTGGCGGTCTGTGGAAGCGGTTCTCGTGAGCTATGAAAGGAAATCTTTGTGAGCAAAGCCGCGGTTTATAGGTTTCTAGCAAAGCAATACTCACTTGTCAGACGATACTTGCTGGTGAATTGCTTCATACACTCGTTTTCAAAGCATTGAAATTTCTTATACGTATTCTGAGCTGTTCTCTTATCTTCTGACAAAGAGTTTTGGTGATCACCCTTTAGACGACGTCGAGACGAGGACCATTGTTCATGCTCTTCCTGAACTTCCTGTTAAGTATGAGTATGTGTATGGTGGGAGAACATTATGAGGGTGTAGCTTACAGTCTCACGCGCATTGACGAGCGTGCTCGGGTCAAAGGAATAAGCGACAGTACGTCCTGGATAGGTATAGGCCTGGGACGAAGGAAAGCATCAGGATATTGCGTGCTCCAAAGCTCAAAGCAGCAAGTGACATACAAAGTTCATAACGGTATCATAACATTTGTGGTTTTCAACGGGAATTCCGTGCGGCTGGATCTGACACAAATATTATAAGATAGTTTATATCCAAGTCCCAATTTTTCACTTACGGATACTTGTGAGAGTGAAAGGTTCTGTACCTCCAACGTTTCGGGTGCTAAGCAACTAGGGGACATTGACATTCCGGACTGAGAAATGACAATCACGATATGAATGACGGTTAACTTGATGAAGATGGGGAATGTTAGCTTGCGAGACTCACAGACTTTTCCATGAATTGCGGTTGGATTTGTTCTGTGTCAAATAAAAGGTTTACCGACTTGAATGAGACCTGCATGAGTATTTCAGATTTGCATTGGAAGGTAATTTATGCGTACAGAATCTGCAGGATCATTGTATCTGGCTGTCTGTTCATGGCTTGGAAGGGAATAAGAGGGGACAGTATCTTCTCTATACCATATAGGCTCCAGAGAATATGACTGATAACGTGAAGCATACAAGGAGTTCATCACGGAGGTCCGATATTTCTCCAGACTCTTGAGTGTGGTTGTGTAAGGTTATGACTGGCTATAAGTACTCCCCATTGACTAGCTCAGGCCGAAAACACTCTAACAGCAGGGAAAGAGAAGGTGCTCGATGCTGGTACTGACTCCCACTGTTCACATCTGTTCACCAGTGGTCCGCCTCATGTATCAACATGTTGTTCAGACTCTGTTACAACAGCTTCAAATTTCCGTTCCAAACAGCAGACGTAGTGGTTGTTGCTCTATCGGCACACCTTTCTGTTTATATTATGCTGTTTCTCCGTGCGAAGCGGGCCCGTTGTGTAAAGTCCTGCCGCATTGAGCCAAGACGGTTGTGGATCACACAACAATATACCTATATTTAGAATGACGATCTCCGCGGCAACAGCAATTGCAGCTGTTGGGCCTGTGAAAGTGTTGTACGCTCCGTGGTGCAGTGTACGCACACACCAGGAGTACATAGTTGTTGTCATATCTTGAACATCCGTACATTCTGTTTTTGTAGAGCATACACCACCCAACGATCAACCTCAATACGGTACACACACCCTGTTTAATATTCAAGAGTGCCGAACAATAATTATACGCGCTGAATATCTGTTGAAAAAACCGATAAGCCAAATAATTCAGTGATGTATCAGTGATAAATTTAGCCTAGCTGTGTCGCGTGAGAAAATTGGTAACGGCAGCAGAGAAACAGAAAAATCAGCAGTTTTGGGCCGAACTCTAACAGCAATAGATGCAAGATTTCAAAATGGAGACGGGTAGATAAGAGTACACACGTATATGGCTTTGAACACCGTGTACAGTAACTACACAGCCTCTAGTAGAGCTATATAGCAGACATTCGGAAGTTTACATGTGCATGAAGGAATATAAACTCGCAAAGTACGTGCTTGTTATTTTACATAATGTCCGTTACTGAGCTATATATGTCCCAGGTCGGTTAAAAGCAATAAACATGAAATCGAGCGCACTGAACGAATATAAATTCGAAAATGATAGTCAAGGAGGTACAGATACGAACAAAACGACGCAATTTCATCCTTACATCGCCGCCTCAGATCGGACAGAAGAACGTGAACGAGCCCACACACCGCATTACCACACAGGGACTGCTGGTTTCTTTTCAAATTCTGATTGTGTTATAACTGGTGGACAATTCACTCAGAATTTGGCAATATGTGGTATGATATTTTCATGAAATTGATGGAGCATACATAACGAAGACCGTGTGATATCCTTAGATTGCAGTGGGTTTGAACTTCTGAAAAACAATGTTTCGACACCCGCTATGTGTAATTCACCACAAGATACAACACAGTCGACGTGTCATCCACGTACACGAGAGTCTATTCTGAACGACATATTTAATTGGATAAATGCTACCAACACCCGAGAAGCCTGGATTCTTTGGCTGAAAGGTGCGGCCGGATCCGGGAAGACAACGATAGCAAGATCTGTCGTAAAGCTTTGTGAAGAGAAAAGCATTCCCGTCGTGAAATACTTCTTCCACAACAATGACCCACCTTCCAATACAATCGCAACTGTGGTTTCCACTCTCGCCTACCAGATAATCCAACTCGTGCCAGACACCAAAATTATCATCACGCAAACAATTGATCGCAATCCTCTCATTTTCAACCAATCCTTCGAGTATCAACTGGAGATGTTGGTAATCAAGCCACTCCAGCAAATTTTTGGATCCGCCTCTGGAGTTGACTGGAAATTACTCCTAGTATTGGACGGACTCGATCAATGTATAAATGGGAGAGATTTTCAAGTCTTACTCATTCACGCGGTGGCTAAATATTTGGCTGCACGAAGTCCACAGATAATTTCCATCATCTCGAGCCGGGAGGAGCGCCATTTAACAATGGCTTTCAATGCTAGAAGCGTCGACAGTGTTCTTTTCCGATTGTGTTTAGGCAATTATCATGACACTGATCGCAATCTACGTCATTATCTTGTTGACTGCTTTGACGATATCAAGAAGACACATCCCGCCAGAAATCATATTGATCGCTCTTGGCCCGCTTCCTCACAGATTGACGACATTCTGTCAGAAGCATCTGGCCAGTTTATCTACGCATCCGCTGTTATCAACTTTGTTTCGTCGCCTTATTCGCACCCTCCTGATCAGCTCGAGGTCATTTTGGGAAATCATGGCAATCAATGTGGCTCAGCAGCACCTTTTGAAGAACTAGACGAATTGTTCCTTCACATATTTTCCCAAATGGATAAATCCATCATAAACC
The DNA here is from genome assembly GCA_016801325.1 of Hypholoma fasciculare. NCBI lineage: Eukaryota > Fungi > Basidiomycota > Agaricomycetes > Agaricales > Strophariaceae > Hypholoma > Hypholoma fasciculare. The sequence goes on from JAEKIV010000410.1 coordinate 28,370, forward strand.
TTTCTATCACTATTCTAGCAACTGTCGTCCTAGAAAACATCACTTCTGTGTCGCAAGTTTCCTCCCTTCTCAAAATACCCGCAACTACCATCTACTCAGCTTTGGCCGGCCTCGCCTCTATAATTGAATTCCGGGACAATCACATAGTATTCCAGCATTCTTCACTTCGCAAATTTCTCCTCGACAGGTCACGCTCTAAACAATACTGCATCAATTCAATTGAAACTCCAGGCAAAAACCCATTGAAAAGGCCTAGAGTGGGAGAGGATCACGAGTCCAGACCGCAAGATAGCGCTAAGAGGCGCTGCAGAACAGATACCTGGCATCCTGGGAACAATACACTTGCTGAAAGTAATCTAAACCTCGAGCAACAGCAGGAGCTAGAAAATGATGGAACTGCGATGAAAACAATGTACATTGGTAAGCAGCACCTTAGACCCCAATTGAAAGAAAACATAATCGATCCGGGTAGTGTACCAGATAGAAAATCAGGGGGACATTTATTATTTGTTGGTGCCTCGCAGCAATCTCGCTGTAATAACCATTTATACTGTTTGGCGAGTATGCATACCTTCTAAAAACGCTGACAACGCGTCGTAGAATACTTAAATTATATAATCAGACACACGCCAGTAATTCATTAGACAGAAAATACTATCAGCTGTGGTGAATGTGGTTTACCATCTCTCTCAAATATTCTGATGCGTTTATAGAGGTATAGGCTTTCACTTTAAATTGCTGATAAGTGTACGTATTAAGAAGCACGGGCGTACGACTGGGAAATTGTAACATGTCCATCTATAGCAAAGGGGCTCATTTGTCCAGTGCCGATAGCTATGTTTTTGATCAAAGTTATAAATTGATGACGCAAAAAATCTTGCATTGCGTTGGCAATTCAAATATCTGCGAAACAGGGATATGTGTTGGCTATACTCAAAGTTCTTCTATAGTGCGTCCACGATGGACTCAGAGCCATTTAATAGCCCGAGATTAATCGACTGAAGTTGGCAGCATGACAGCGCGGGCGGCGCGTAAGGCCCGAGTTTTTTCCATTGATTTTACAGAGTGTTGCGGTTGGTCATCATGTTGTTTCCTGACCTTATATGTTTCATTCCGCCGAGAGGCCCTGAATCAATGTCCCAGACAGGATGCAGGAGACGACGCTTTACAGTGCTTTGCATGAGAAATTGCCGCTGCATTTTCTGAGAAATCGCTGACAGCTGATGGTACCTCGCGGGAGAGTTCGGCTTGCTACTCCCCCTCCCTCCCGCCGCCTCTTTGCACGATCATTTTGGCAAGTATTTCGTAGTGAAAACATACATTCAACAGTTCCTGAAGACAAAATCCCGTCATCTCTAACCAAGCCCCGCCAGGGAAGGGGAGGAGGCGAAGTTGGGTAGCCGGCAGAGTTGTGCCGTTGATGCCCCAAAATAGGGCCAAACACATCAACGACGATTTTCGCGAATTGATGCGGCAATTATTCATGCAAAGCACTGTAAAGCTTTGAAGTATAGCACAGTGCACTTGCGAAGCAGGTGCACCAGCGTCCAGAGCTCCGCAGTTCTTCCCACGGTTCCCTTTCTCTCTTCGCGTCGCACACCGTCAGGCGACGCGAGCGTATCGTCGTCTCGATCTTGACCACTTCGTTCTCATAGTTCTGAAATTTTCACCCCACCTCGCCCTCCCTCAATTAAGATCCTTATTGTGATATTTTAATAGTACTTATATGAGGAAAACTACGAAGCTTTGTGCGGAGCAGCGCGAGAGATGAGCGTGGATGGCCTGGATAGTCGCGTTGTATTTTACAGCAGGTAATCACCTGACGTGCGGCTGGAGGAAGTAAAGATCCACAACGGAGGGCTTTCCCACCGGTGTTATCGTTTATTAGCTGCTGAGACTCGCGCCTGCGCCATAGCAGGGGACCGGGATCGATTCGGAGTCTACATAGATTGCCGAAATCAATGCCGTCAAGTAGCTAGTTGTTGTCGGTGTTGTGCTACAGCGCGAGGAAACTCAACAGCCAGTGCGAATTCATCACACGTTGCGTTCTAAATTGCCTATCGGCGTTATCTGTTGTCTTCCTCATCACACAGCGGGCTGTTTGGACGGGAGAACATTATCGGCAGTCAGTACACTCCTCAGGCGAAAACATACACCTACACGGCGCGTTGCAATATCTGTTCGAGAGCTTTCGAAACTATTATACAGTTTTAAAAAAGACAAAATACTCAGTAAAGTGTCTGGCGAGCGCCTATCAATAGCAAACTCCAGGATGCTTAATTTGTTTCCTTTTGTGAGCGCTAGAGTGTGAGTACTAAAGGAATAACCCCCCGCCAGTTTCAATATCACAACAGCATTTGAAAATCATCGGCGGACAGACTTTGTCCATAAATTAAACCTACAACCAACCAACAACGAACAGAAACTTACAACACATGGGATGGAACAGAAACAGCTTGGAGAGGAGACAGATGCAACTATATAGGCAGCTCTGAGCGTACCTCTCTTTTCCTCCTACAATCAGCAAGTCAGCTACCAAGTTCAACCACGCCTTACACATGAATTACCAGAGCGCATCAAGTCAAGGGTCCGGTGGAGACGCGGTAGGATCCGTCTTTTACATTGATGATCTGTATGAGTGGCCATTAATAATCCCATCGTATACAGAGTCATCATCCACCCCAAACGATCGCCCTGCAAGAATACATCCCCGATGATGTGAGTTTCTTACTATACACGTACACCTACATATAACGGGATCAATAAAAATATTCTCTGTATACAGGCCACGGCGACGCCGACCAACGTGTTAAAATGCTCTATATGTTCTACGGATTTTTCCAGTAAACAACGTTTGAACAGTCAGTATAAGCTTCAGACATCCACTAAGCTTTCCTGTTCTGATTTTGCATCTGTATTTTTCTTTGTTTTAAAAGGCCACATAAACCGTTTCCATACGCCTAAGGGCAGCCAAGTTGTCACCAAATGCCCATTTTGTTCCTATTCGTCAACTTATGGATCAGACGTGAAACGCCATATCAAGTCTAAACACGGTGCTCCTGGCAGTGTTTCGTCCTCTGAACAGAGTTGAATATACTCGGTATTTCGTTTGTAATGTGCTGGGAGATATATAGGGCGAGGATTGTTATTCGAAATGGTTTCTTATAATGGCATATGATTTACCTAAAAAGACATGACTGACACCCGACCCCGACAGGCACCGAATAAGCGCCCGGGGGTCAACGGTCTTCTTCAAATTAAACCCCGCCTTGTTAAGTCTGCTACATACTGGCCGCTAAGTGAATGAAAGTATGGCTTGTCTATGTCATTTCGAGATAGCTATATTTTTGTGAAATTAATAGGATGCGCCAGGAGTCCATTCTCCGCTAGCTGGCGGACTTTGGCTTTATTTCGCCTGGCTGATGAAGATGAGTTACTAAGGCAAGCAAAACGAGCTTTTGAGCGGTTGTCATCGCGGCTCGGACTGGCACGACATTTCCATTGCTTGCATTAGCCAAACGATAACATCACCCATCTCGGCATCGCAGCTATTTCTGCGTAGCCACTCTTAAATGAACGCCAAAGCATAGCGCTATAAATGGGGGATCATATAGCGAGATCCCGCTTGTCATTTATCACCTACACCTATTTTCCGATTAGAGACTTATCCCGGCGTGCCACAACTACGATATGTATACGTCTCAGGTGAAGCGGATATACTATAAATTACTAAACTACACAATAACCAAGCCAATGCACATGAAGATCTCGCTCTACCATGCACCCCATCCCGCACCGACGCACGCGAAACACGCCCCGCAAGACGCTACAGCGGCCGCCACCCCTCGCCCGCGGGCCACTTAAGATTATCCTGCTCGTCTGCCCCGGGAGGGCCCGTGTACACTCCCCCCGCGCCGTCAGCGAACACATCGCTATCCGGCCTATCACGCCGCGGGAGAGTACGCACGTCCATCCCCCGCGCGCGGCGCCACGCCTCGTCCACCGCACCATCGTCGTCGTCCGACGTCGACGCAGATGACGCGCCGTCCACGCCCGGCGCGTCGTCGCTCGGGTCCCGCCGGTGCGTCTGCCGTAGCGCGTGCCCCTGGACGCCGCTCCCGCTCCCGTGCCCGTGTGTATGTGCGTGTCCGCCGATGAGCGCAGCGCCCTCCTCCCCCGCGCCTGAGCCGGGCACGAACCCGCGCCGCGCGAGGCCTGCTTCGGCCTTGTACCGCGCGCTGTCGAGCCGTGGTTGCAGCCCCGCGAACGTGCGCTGGAGCGACGCCAACGCGCGGGGTGGCGTGGAGGCAGCTGCAGCCGCCGGGGAGACGAACGGGGACGTCGCCGAAGTGGACGGAGCGTGGAACGGCGATGTCGCATCTTGCGTGGGTGACCCCGTCGCGCTTAGCGACGCGCGCCGCTGCGGAGTCCCACCTGCCTGTGCGTTGTACGCCTGCACGAGCGACCCCACGCCGTTCCCGATCACCTGTACACTCTCCGGACGCCGGCGCCGCACGGGCGGAGGTACAGCGGGCGGAGCACCGGACGCACGCGCCGCGGAGGGGTGATGCATGCTTTGCGAGCGGAACACGCGCGCGGTCGGCGAGCCGCCGTCGTTCGGTGACGGCGGCGCGCCCATGCCCATGCCGCCGTATACCGCGTCGAAGGTCCCTGGCGCAGGCGGAGGTTTCCTGTCCGGGTGTGTTGGCGGCGGGGCTCCCCGTATGGGCGAAGTGTCTCGCGAGCCATCGCTGGGAGGCCGAAAGGCATTGCGCGAGAACCCCGCCCGCGCGACCTGTTCCATGGAGCTCGCCGAAAGCGGTGGTGACGGCGGGGGATGGCGTGCGTCCACTGTGCGCCGCCGGGGTAGTGGTGGCGCCGAACGTTCGCGCGATCCAGATGCAGATGACGCCGAGCTGATATCGTAACCCGCTCGTGAGCGCGCAGGGGCCACTGTCACGGTCGAGGGGTTCTCCACCTGCAGCGGGGGTGGAGGCGGCGCACTACGCTTCAGCACCTGCATAACGCGCTCCTTTTCGAGTTGCGCCTCGGCGCGTTTCATCGTCTGTGCAACCTTGCTCGCCTGTAAGCTCTGCTTCATCAGCGTCGACGTCACATGTTGCGGTGCCTTCGGGGGCGGCGGGGGAGCAAAAGGGACAGTAGAAAGCGGCGGAGCTCTGGAGCCTAACGGTGAGCTAGGTCGTGGGGGCATCGGCACTCGCTTCGACGGCGATATAGAGCGAGACGATGTCGGTATTGGCGGCGCTGGTTTTCGAGGAGGCAAAGGAGGTGTTTTGGTGAAAGGATTGTGCGAAGAATGCTGGGAACGCCCCGACTCTGAACGCTGAGATGGATGCAGCGGGGGTGGCTGTGGTGGATCCGCAGGCGGCTCGGGGTTAGGCCTACGTGGCGGTAGTTCGACTGGGCGTTTAGCAGGCGATGCGGCCGGCGTCGATCGCGCTGCGGCAAAGTTAGATAAGAAAAACAGCGCACAAGAAACGTACTGCGGCTGGATGGATCCGCTGCGTAAGGTGTTAGACGAGAAATGCAGAATTACGGAGTAGCATACCTTGCACGAATGCTAGAGACCGATCTATTTCCTTGCCGCTCTCTGCGTGTACGACAAGGCGCAATACGGCGAAGAACTCGGAGCCCGAGATGGTGTCGGTGGGCCCGAGCGTCGGCGAGAAAAGCCGCAGGATCTGCGTCCCCGTTAGTCGATATGTCGTTCAAAAGCTTTCCCGCTCACCCCGTCGATGACTTGTGCTGGTATATGCGAGTATCGGCCCCTCAACCATGCCCGCGCCTCGCGCACACCCACGCTGATCTTCTCGAAGTATGCGTCCTCCTTGTTGCCGTCGTCATCTGTGAGAGCGATGTCGCGTAGACTTGTGGTGTAGAGGTCGTATTCAGCGTCGCTGAGCGCCGACGCGTGCAGCACTAGGGGACGCATGACGTTGAGGTTGGGAGTTGATTGGGAAAAAGGCTAGAAGGCAGCAAGAAGGAACGATCCAAGCGTGACACGTGCCTTTGCCGGTAACGGCCGGACCCTTTCCTCGAGGACTTATATTTAGTACGCGCAAACATTATCCAAGAATTAATTTACCACGGGAAAATAAAGCAGACGCTGGAGCCATCAGCCGAGAACAGGGAAGGTGTTCAGGAAGCAGTAAAGCGTGTCCAAGGATATTACTGAAGGGATCGGGAGTAATCGTTGCATTTTCACTTGATTTTTTATGTGTGTCCATGAACATTTGCGTTCCCCTCGGGGTGTTTTTCTCAGTTTAAGACAGATCGAGTAGACTGGCGTAAGATCGTTGAAGAAATTCTATGCCTCGGATCTCTTGGGACTGGGTTTTGCGTAGCACTTTCTGTACTTAGATCGTTGTGGGTGAGCATCTGATGCACCATCCTTGAATTATGAATCAATACCGGCCGATATTTTCGTAATCTTCTATAAGTAGATGCATGCATCATTTAAATTTTTTAAAGAGCTAGTCGCAGGAAACGATAGATTATGTCGATGTTCTTCTGTGATTCAAGAGTATTTGAGTTGTAACTATTTCGTAAGCTTGGTTTGAAATGAATGCCAGTATATTGGGCAGTATAAAATCTCGCGCGAGTGAGCCACCGGCAGGAGAGCTTTCCCCTGACCCCACGAGATACCCACTGAAAGTTAAGGACGATGAGGAGGACCGTCCGAGGCCCAGCAAATGATGATCGATGAAGCTTGGAAGGGCGGACAGGCCAGGGCCTAGACCCGGTAATATTCGGGCCGCTAACGCGTAATGATCACGAGACGACGTTGAGCAATGTTAATGGTCCGAGGAGCCTGGTTTCCCATTAACCACAACCTCCCGCTTATTGAACCACAACTTACCTGCCATTGTCGTCACGCTCATTCGCAATATCGCATAAAATGGGATTAAATATTCACAAATCGGGTGTATGGGTCCTTGCGCAGATCTGAACGTCCCAGAAAGAACTCTAAACATTCTCCAGTAAATTTGACGTGCGTCTCTTGTTCTTATCCTCTAGGCCTGATATAAGAGCTGTATAAAATATTAAAACTCCTATCAGGTTTAGGCTTGTTTAGTCTTCCAGCTCTCAACGCAGCCTTAAAATCACCTCACGTTCTTTCGATATCGATCGCCTGGCAGGCGAATGCGAGCCTACAACCGACTGCGCAGGGAAATACCCGTTCCAGAATGAGGCCTCTATCGGATCACCAGACATCTCAATGAACGCTATGGCCGACGGTACTTGAATATCTGTCTATCATCTCTCTGGCGTTCCTGCCCTTGCCGATGGTGTGCGATTCCCACTGTTCGATTGTGCGGCTGCACTTGGTGTAGAATTCGAGCTAAAGCTCACCGACGGATCTTGATTAGTAAAACTGCTGCATTTCACTGCACTGCGTCGGTATCCGTTGAAAACCTTGTTGCTGAGGACGTTGTGGACGCGGTGAAGAACTTCGAAAGCTTATGGGAAGAGAAATCGCATATACTCCAGGGAATCGTTTCCGTTCGACCCAGGTAAAAGATCTATAGTTTCATCTGTATCGCTGAGAAGAGCTACTGCCTGCCCCTAAAATATGCTCGTTAATGTGAAAAAATACCATAGAGGACGGTGATATTTTCTTAGGTGAGGCGAAGATTCATTATATCTGTACGCTTACCCTGTTCTGATTGACATCTTAGGGCGCTTCTAGGCCCGCTTTGAAATATCTAACACACTGTAGCTCGAAGTTATACTTACATTGTCCAGATCCGGGAGCTTAGGCGATGCGCAATGGAAACCGTGGCGTCTGCCACTGATGCAGCAACACCACAAACCTCGCGTCATGATAGAGCAGGAAGGACTGCTTCCCTCTTTGTAGGAAGCTAGGGTTCCAGTGAGCTGTGTCTCACTGGTTATAGCTGACGTGAGTAATGACTATAATGTATCTATCCCTGTTATGTTTGCGCAGAGGGCAGGGGACGACTGAGCTTCGTGACAGATGTACGTGGTCGGCGATTCATGCCAAAGCGACTGCTGAAAAGGCTCTGGGTCAGCAGTGCAGATTGATCGATAGTTTCTGCAGGATGCTCACCGTATTCTTTCGCCTTCGCGACAGGCTGGTCATACTAGAAGCGGGGAGAATGACCAGTGCCGTAGTCGCTTGTTTATAGCTTCGGCACAGACGTACTTTTCTACTGGGATTTTCTTGCTGATGTTCCGGAGAATCGCATTTCATTATCTTCTATCTGCAAAACTTGCGCTTTTAGCGTAAACTAAATATGTCCCGGTTTCTAGCATCAGAGAGGTGACAACAAAGAAATATCTAATGAGCGGGGAGTAATAGTTCGTGCGTTATATGCTCTACGTCCATTCACTTTCACTGCGTGTAGATCGATCTCGGTGACAGATATCTTGATTCAAGGTAGCAGGGTATGTCGGAGACAATTTTACTCCGAGCTTCAACCTCAGTTGTGCGATGCTCTGAAGCTGTAAGTGCTGTGGGTGTCATTGACAGCGGCAATACGACGACTTGCTGTGCATCTATGCGTTCTGATGCAGGCGCTGTGCAACACCTACACAGCACCATAGTTCCATTGTGTGCTCGTACGCAGTTCGTATGTGAGTATAAGGACATTCATTGATGTGCCGCGCTGCGCTGTGCTGTGTGAAAAGAAAGATTACGGCCAGACAGCTTGTTGTATTAGTGGTCCCATAGTTGTTCGTAGGTCATCTAATCGAGGACGAGATGTGGAGACATACGCACATAGGTGTCATCTGGCTTGGATTGCGACTACCCGTAAAATATAAATATTCCGACATCATGTTAATATACTGACTTTCCGAAACAGTGGCTTGGGTTTCCTCTTATAAAAAAATAGAAGCATGTCATTGTGTTGTACAGCGTTTATGCTGACAGCTGCCATTCTATCGCACTGCTGACTGCTGAGCAGCGCTGCCTCTGAACTGAGAAACGCAGATAAGGAAAATGCGCTTCCGCCGTGTCCGCACTGATCTGTGAAACCGATTACAGGCTTATTGGGGCCATCTATTTTTATCATATACTGTCTTTGCTGTAGTCTTATTAGCACTGCATTCGGCTGACGAGCGCTTCATGTGCACACCTATTTTATATGCATAGCTGTCGTATACTTGGTGGTGTCATTGACTCCTCGATTCTTATAAAGGTGGGACGTTGTACATCCCTTTCTATGAAAAACACCTGTGTAAGATTCATGACCATCTAGCTTCAAGCGAACCTCTCGATAACTGCAAGCACCCGAAATTTCGAGCTCAACCTATAGGTCAGTTCTATTTACTTATAATAATTGTCCGGTTTTTTTCTTACTACTGCGATTCCAAGTCTACATTTCTGGGTGCCAGGTCGTTGAGTTGCAGTTGAATATTAACTGCATATACACCGAGCGTGGGCGTAAGTGTACGACATGATCAACCAGGCTAACACGTGTAGGCTTTGACTGCAGTACGCAACTTTACTTAAATTTACTGTACCATTTTGACTTACCTTAGACACGATGAGAATTTTCAAGCCGGTGTCACTGGGGAGAGCCCTAAAATAATTGGCCAAAGGGAAATTTCGTTCAAGCGAATAAAATAACACTCGGATCATTTGTAAGTCAGTCTACACCATGTTAAAAATTTAGAGCTGTCTAAATTATCAATGACAGTTTTCAACTCCTTTGTGAAAGATGCGGACACAACTTGAATTTAACCTACCCTTGGAGTGGTTTATGGAACTAACGGTACGGCTGTGGACCCTGCCGATCGCGAACATATTCGTTTTACTGTAGAAATGGTACAGTCATGCCACGCTACTTGTTGATAACAATATTGACGTATAAATGGGATTTTTTTTTTAGTTTACCGTACTGATTTATGACGAGAAAAATGTCTATAAAACAATAACTATTGTCCTTGGCGTGATTTACAGTCCACAGTCGAAAATTTAAGCAAAAAAGCGCCTACAAACCCGAAGCCCGATACAAAAAGACTGCGCGTCTCTCGGAAGGTGAACTCGAACCTCGCCGGTTGAACATCTACATGCAGAGTTAGGAGCACTTCCTCGCATGACGAGTCAGGTCCGTCTGGTAACAGGTCTTATACACTCCACAATTGTCGCAAGCGAATTGCACCTGCTCCTCCGCCTTCGTATGGAATCGATTGACGTGAGCTTTGAGAGTGGCATTTAGAGACCGGGATAAAAAATGACGAGAGAGGTTCAGCTCACTCTTAAGGCGATATTTCGTGGTGAATGTCTCTGCGCAGCCTTCATACTCGCAGAAGAATTTCGCAGGCCTTTTGGATGCGGCTTTAATCTTCGGTCTTCTGCCTGAGTACTGACGAGGACCATGAACTTTCTCTGTTTCAATGGTATCCGGGATGGAGTTAACGGCCTCATGTCCAGATAAGCTGTTTACAGTGTTGATTGCACCTCCCTACATTAACAAATGATTTTAACATGCAGCTCGTCCCCAAATGTATATAACACTTACAGATAGGTAAGTCGTCCCGATTCGCCCCGTCGCTAGAACTCTATCTGTGACTCCCATTCTGTAGTCGTTCATTCCATGACCACCCATTCCATAGCCACTCATTTGATAGTCGTTCTGTGAGTGATGATCGGTCCCAGTTTTAGAACGATTTTAATCGTCAGTTGTAAAGGGCTTACAGTAACTCCGCCGAGGTATTCCGCTGGTGTATGGGTCGATGGTAAAGGGGAGGTGAGATACTCGTATACGTTTTCGCCGTAGGACGCAATTCTCTTTATACGACCGACTGCTTTTAAGATAGGTTCTTGTAAGAAAAATAACACATTTTACTTGCCATTGCATCAACCCCTTGCTCGCTGGTAGTCATTTGAGAAAAGGGGTGGGGGCCAGTCGAAGAAGGGCTTGTATTTGTATTCTGATGCAGAAGGTTAGGGAATGTCTCCACTAATATTTTGTTACGTACAACGCCGTCGATATCTTCGAGGAGCCATGAAAAATCTTCTTGTTCTTCGGTGAATGCGGGAGCTGCTGCACAATATTCGTTTCTATCCATAGAAGCGACTTGAGGATAGGGATGCGAGTGCTTGCGATGCGTCGTTGTATCTATATCAAAAAATCATGCACTATACAGCAAACCCTTGCAGAGCAGCTGGGGGTATGATGTTTTGACGTGCAAGGCAGTCTGATAGAAACTTCGTGAGGCTGAAATTGTTAGTTGAACAGCAGATGTGACTACGATGTTAACCGTATCATGGCGGTGCTATTCGGCCTCACGCAAGTCCGAGTCACGACTCAATATGAACTTAAGAGCTATGCCGTCATACGACCCGTTTTATGGAAAGGGCCACAGCTCAGCGCTCAGCATTGAATGTGAGAGTAGCCGAAGGAAACATCGCCGTGAGGTGGCATAAGGCGGAATTTATGAGCGGAGATTTGATTGAAATGGTACTAAGTGTGCTGTTGCTCATGCTGTTGAAAGGCTAGCTTTACGTTCGAGAAGCCACATGCGTAGCTTGCGACTGCAGGTTGGATGGTAAGAATAATCAGCCTTCGGTGTTTCAACTCACGGGATATGTTGATCAAAACCATCGGGTCGGCACTTTGGAGTAAGGAAGGGCCAGCGATATCGATTTTATCATCAATATCGACCCTAGCATGAAGTGTTAGTCGCGACTAGCTCGTAAGCACCTCCAGCGCTGTGTAGAGCGTATTAGTAGTATGCGCTGACTAAAAAAAATCGACATACTCCATAGTATTAGTAAGGAGGGTGCCTTTGGAGCCGCGGAGTGCGGGACGGATAGTCAAGCCAGTCTAGACGAACGTAATCGGATATTTAACGAAGCGAAAGTAGGGAGTGATAGACCACATTACCGAATATCTCATCAAAGTATTCAGTACAATTCTAGTCAGGTCCTGGAAGGTGGGGGAGTAACTGCGCCACCTCGGTCAGCGAAGCCTAAATATTCCGTGCGCAATTGATGAGGAGGCTTTAACAATACGTTCGGATGTTCACGCTTGCTTATCGTTAATATAAGAGGCAGTTGAGTCTGGGTTACGCGACGCACTTACAGGCTGAGCGCGCGCGAGGCACGCGCAAGGTATCCGGAGAGATACTGTGCGAGGGCCGACGCCTTTCATACGACCTACGTCGCGAGCGGAGTCATCGTCGAGGAGGGAGCGTACGCGGCGGAATTGGCGCCACTGGGCGGACAGTCTAGGAATGGTAGGTACACGCGTCGTTGAACTTGAGAGCGTTGCGGGTGACGGACAGGAGGGCAGTCGTCTCTATCGAGAAGTACAGGTATGATATCAGGAGATGGAGAACAACCGGGGCTTGCGCACAGAGCTCATGGAGACGACGATTTTCAACCAGCGCGCGTTGCAAGCGGGGTCGTGATCGAGGAGCGGGCGAGAGCAGGGCACTACCGTTGAAACCTTGACGGTGTGGGCAACGGTTGTTGGGCACCTACGCGTCAGCGTCATGACAAAGTGACGCTGCAGAGTAACGGAGCAAGCACCTGAGTTGCACAATCAAGAGCGCGTTATTGGGTTGTCCAGCGCAAAAGCAGAAATCACTGGGCTTGAGAGCTGCCCGGTAGTGGAGAGCGCCTGTCCATGGGTGCCAGTGTGCGACTCTTCGTCGCTGCATGCGTACGAGCCCAATGGAACTTTTCTGTAACTCAACAAAATAGCGTCGTAGCAGAACGTCTTGAAAGCATGTTCCCTGGAATCTTGAACAATGGAGAGCTGCTGGGACTGCAGTCAGCGAAGCAATCTAGGTGAACTTTCAAGATTCTCATACGTCAAAGTACATATGACGTTGAGCGAAAAGAGGATTTAATGAAAGAGTAGAGAGGGTACGACTTATCAATGGCTTGCTTGATGTTCCATAAATTATATCGAGTAGTATTTCTGAGTCGATTCAGAAAATCGCGGGGCAAGAAGATTGAGATATCCTTGACGCTATGTTGCCATTGACCAAGGGATTGATAGCGGGCTGAGCTAGGAATCACTGTCAGCGAACAGAGAAAAAAGAGAAAATGACTACAAATTCGGTTCAAGAACATGACATCTTCCTATGCGTAGCGACGCATCTTCAAATTGATGTTAATTCCTACGAAGGTGAGGAGGAATAGACCACGTCGAGGGCCTCGAATAACAATCTGAATTCGCAAGTGCCATGCTACGGTGAGTCGAACACTGATATCGGCCTTCGAGTCGTTGATACTTGCAATGCTGAGGGAGCAGAATAGGCAATGCAGTCTCAGTGACCGCGGGTGCTCTGGTCAGGAAGATGAGTCAGATGTCATGTTGCTTGTGTGCATCTCGGTTTTGCATTCAGTCAAAGTAAGGCTAAAGTTGGGTCGAAGCAGCCCGGCGTCTAGCTCGCGATACAGCATAAAATATATACCAACCTCACACGTTGCGCACACGTTGGGGTCAAGTTGGTTGCAAGTTGGGGTAGATATTTGAGAACTTCGATGGATATACAATTTCGCCATGCTAAGAAAACTCTGCCGGAGATTGAGATTAACTGATTGGTGTGTGTAGAGTCAGGTCCGTCGAGGTCGAAAATGACGCGTAAGCTCAGTCCGCGGAATGTACACTAAGCTGCTTTGTCATGTTTGTTTCCGGAGTTCCTTGTCAATATTTGTAGAACACTTATGTACGTAATGTTATCTCCATCATAATCGATCAATCGATCACATTCTACCGGCAATTACCGGTGCCACTTCAACTTGTACCATCGAAAACAAATCGAAAAAGGTGCATGTAACTTGACCAGCTGAAGATTTGCGCTCGAAAACGTACATAAATTTATTAGCGAATGATACAGTCATGCACCGGCTAATGTTACACCGAAACTTAAAAAAGAAATAAAAATTTGTGACCTAAATTATTTCCAAATA
>JAEKIV010000411.1:0-30021 GCA_016801325.1 Hypholoma fasciculare
GTACAATGTTTATTCCTACCGAAAACATTAAAAAGCGGTACCCAAAGGTAATTTTATTTGATGTCGAATCTTTTCACAGTGTTTAGGATGGTCAATATATGGTCACAATTTGATTCATGGGGTGTTATCTTAACATAAGAAGAGATACACTATAGTACAGTCGATAACTACTAGCACTAATGACACCATTATTGGAGCTTCTAGTTTCGTTTTAAATTATCGTCGACGTGTAGTATTATCCTAATTGTTGCCTAATGCTGAAATTTCCTCCTTCCACAAATCGGAGCTTCTACCAGTCGACACGACATGGACCAGCCGTCCATCTGAAATATGAGCATAGTCGCTAATGCAATTCGAAGGGGCCCCCACGGCACGCAAAGTTTTCCGCGGCCACACGACGACAAGGCGTTCCAATTTTGGGCATTCACTAAGAAAGAGCTGAACAAGTGCAGGGGTAGTACCGCCTCTCAGACATAAGTGTGTTAAATTGGGCAGTGTGGTCACCATCTGCCACTTCGTGTCCTCGTCAAAGTCGTAGACTTCTATGAGGTCGAGGTGCGTCACGCTCAGCGCAAGCGGCCGCGATGGTGGCTGGTCGCAGTGGAGGAGGAGAAAGTCTATCGCGTGGATAGACAGCTTTTTGAGTGGGCGAGCTTCCAGCACTTCCACAAGCGCAGTATCGACGCCGTCGATCATCCACATAGTGAGGTTCTCGACGTGGGGACAAAACTCTAGAATTTTCCTGACCGTCCGGATCGACCTGCTTTGGATGTAGAGATGTCGAATATGCCGTCCATACTTTTGGAGTGGGGAATTGCTCGAAGTGCTTAGCCCATTCCGGGAGTCTACTGTCGCATAGCACGGAGGATAAGGCTTTCCCGAGCCGTCCAGCTGAAAAACACTGTACAAGATAGGTTCCGTCCTGGGAAAAATAAGGAGGTTATCAGAGGGCGTTGAGAGATATATCAAAATATTATAACACATACCATTGACGTATTCGCTGGCACACAAGCATCAAATTAGAGGCACTTTCTAGCGAACTTTCTGCTGCGATTTCAACTATTTGCCGCTCGAGTTCGATGGGGAGGCGAGGTGAATCGGACATGGGAAGGAAGATACGGCGATATAGAGAATGATAATGGGCTGGATCACTTTATATCTGAGATAAGAAGACATCTCACTTCCACCATACGGTACTGCGAGGCAGAATACAGCTGGTCTCAAGAAGTCAAGGCACCAAAAACGTCAGTCATTGTTCTGGAAGAGGAAATAGTGCTGATATGGGCTTTGCCCTTCTAGGAGATTTCCACAATAGGCAGATTTGATCTTATCTTTGTCTGAACCGGAACAAAGGAAGTCAGCAGGCCGGAATCGCTGAGCCAATAAGACAAAATTCAAGAGCAACTCCAAGTCGGCGGAACTGGCTCTAAATTAATGCTGACAGTAGAACATCAAAATGAGCAGTCTTCATTGTCCTCAAGCCCCATCGGGTCGCTTTCACTTGGAGTAGCCCCGAGGCAGGGATGTATGATTATGACGGGAACAAGAAATTTCCCAAGTGTGTTAATGACACGATTACGCCAGAAAGCGGAGAGAAGGACGAGCAATATCAAAAAGCAAAGTAATAACATGCAAAACTGATATCTAGACATGAAACGCACCGAATGCATCACTTTGTAGCACCCAGTCCCAGCTTCGTAGTTTTGATAATTGCAGCCAATGGTGCGTCCAGACTGGCGCCTGTTATTCCAATACGGTCGCCCTCCGACCAACCCATTAGCGCCAACATGCGGAAACCAACATTTGATTGGCTGAGTTTCGGCGCCGCCTGTAATGTTGATGAGTACAAGGATGCACGCCAAGAAGGAATGAAATTACGCACCTTTCCGACCTCGTCTCCTTCTCTGTGCCGAGGCACTGAAGGAGCACCCTTGCCCTTCTTCTCGCGTATAAAAGAGTTCCCACGTGCGCCCATCCCGCCACTTCTGCGCACGATCTTCGCAACCTTCTGTTCATCCACGCGGAATCCGCTCCGCGTTGTCTTTGAGAGGGTGGTGTACCGTGCATCGCCCTCTCCTTTGCTGAGGCTGTTCAAATTGAACGCCACCGCCATCTCGTGGATATTCTTGCGTGTCTCTTTGTTGGTCGGTGGAAGCGACATGGTAGGGGGACCGCTGATGTCGGCAATGAACCGGCGGATTTGCTGCACCAGAGTGACCATGTCAATAATACGATTCGGGATGACAGTGATGGTTGGGTCCAGCTCTGCGGCTGCAAGCATCGCTTTGCGGCCTTTCTTGCCTCCTTTTTTCTTCGCCATAGGATCTGCTGCCTTCTCGAGTCGAGCTTGCTCGCGCGCTTTCTTGTGCTCCGCTTTGGCCTTACGATCCTTTTCCCACAAAGCTTGAAGATCAGGGGGGAGGTCCTTGACCTTGTCTTTTCGGCGTTCTGTTGGAGGGGATAGAGGTAAGCGGAGAAAGGTGTACAAGGAACAGACATTTACTAGCTGGGCTAAAACCTTCGTCTTCGAAATGACCATTATGGATAGCGTGGAATAGTGCGTTTTTCTTCTTCCTGTCCCCTCCATTCAACACATCTTCATTTTCATCCAGCATGTCCTGAAATAAATGGAAATTATGACCTCGTTTCATTGAGCGTGGGGCATGCGCTACTGACCTGATTTTCTTGAATGACGGCTTCGTCGTTTTCGGCCCAGGTCAGGTTTCTGTGCAAAACATCGTCTTCCCCTTCGTCACTGTCGTTTTCCATTCCTTCTATCGAGTCTACCGAAGTGTTAAGATGTTTTCGGGACTGGGATTGTTTCCTAAGTCGGTCTAGTCTTGCTTGGAAGCTGGTCTTGGGGGTCTGATCGTCATCGTCTGAATCGTCCGAGCTTTCCAAGTCGTCGCTTTCTTCAAACTTCAGTGTTTCTGAAATCATCATCGCCTCTTCAGCTGCTAAAACGTCTTCCACCGATTCGTCTTCGCTTGAGGCATCTTCGTTGTCGTTGTTGTTCTCTGCGTCTTCCAATTGCATCAGATCTGCATCGCGCAAATCATCCATTGTCACATGCCGCCCGGCCTTGTTCCCAAGAAGGCCGCCAACGAAACTTTTCATCGCGTCCAGGTCCAAGTCATCGTCGACGTCCATCCCATGTGTCGACTCGGCGTCCTCTTCTGCGTCCTCTGCTTTAGCCTTCCCTTTCCCTTTATCCTGAGAGGGCGATTGCTTGGCCTTGCCTTTGTCCTTACCGCTCCATGATGTCAGGAGCTCCTCCAGCCCTTCTTCTACCTCGTCGGCTTGGTTTACATCGTCGTCGGTATCACCCCACTCGAGATCCGAATCGCCGCGTCTCCGCTCGCTGCGGCGTGGATCGTCGCGGTGCATCTCGGCCTCCTCGCGCATCGCGCCAAACGCGCCAAACGACGGCTTCACAAATGATTTCCGCATCTTCGAGGCAAGTTCGCGCTTGCGCCGCCACGCCTTCGCCTGCCGTGGTGTCGAGAGCGGCGGGACTTGCAAGCGTGCCGCAGGTTTTCCCGGTGTCTCGGCACTCTGAGCGAATGAGAAGGAGACAGTGGGCAAGGGTGGCTGCGACGGTGTAGCAGGTGCCTCCTTGGATGACGGTGATACTGTGGTAGGAAGGGCTGCAGCACTGACATATGGTGTGAAGAGAGAAGTATCAAGCGCTTCGGAAGCCGGAGCACTCTCTTGTGGGGTCTTCTCCTGCTGAATCGCCGTATTTCGTGGGTGAGGGGCGACATATACGATGATGTCGTCGTCATCGTCATCACTCCTTAGTGCGGATGGCATGAGATCCCGGGTTGGGGCCATATCTGCGGGCACAGGCGTAGGCTGCACGTCCACGCAAAACAAATCGTTCGTCGACATTTCAACATCGGGGACGTTCTGCGGCTCCTCCGTCGCGGATAGCGTCTCCTCCATCATCTTGGCTAGATCGTCGACATCTGTCGTAGGCGCCGAGGGTGTAGGTGCAACATAAAATCCCGTAAATCGCTCTTCAGAAACGACAGACGCATTGCCGAGTTTGCTCTTTCGTATCGTGGTAGTTGTGTTAGTTGCTGAAATGTCAAACAATTTTCCGACGTCGTCGAAGTGGACTTCCTCTATTTCCTCTTCTTCCTCGTCGTTGTCTGACCCAGATATGGCGTTTTCACCGCGGAATATGCGACTGACTTGATCAGCAGTAGGTATATGACTTCGTTCAGTGTCATCTGAGAGAGAGAGAGAGTAAGCTTTAGATTCAACCACAACATCATAAATGACTTGCCGACTTCCTCGACTCCGGGCTTGATCAATTCCTCTTCTTCTTGGAACAGAACCTTGGTCAGTACAGACGGTACAAAGACGATCGGTCGAAGTAGCGGTCGTTCTTGATAAAGTAGACCAGAAAGGGTTGCGGGTTTTGAGTAGCCTCCTCTTCCCCGACCACGGCCTCTGGGAGAAGCGCCGATTCCGTAATCTCCGCGCCTGGGTGTACTGAAGTCTTGCCCGCGCCCGCGTCCGCGAGGAGAATCGTAACCCCCGCGGCCTCGTCCTCTACTTGGCGTCGCGTTACCAGAGGTAGGACCGGAAAACTGGCCTCCACGTCCACCACGCCCCTTTCCCCGAGGCGCTGGTCCTGAGGGCGCTTAAAAGCTGATGAAATCACGGTCTCAGTCCTGGTCAAAAGTCTACGTACCATCTGCAAACATTCGTATGCTGAGATCTAGTTCATCAGCTATGAATGTAGATTGCTGGACTCCGTGAGGTCCACCACCTCGCCCACCACGCCCGCCTCTTCCACCGTACCCTCGTCCGCCGCCGCCACGATTTCCGCTACCCTCTCCTTTTCCTCGAGCCATAGCAAAAAGTATTTTGTTTCTCTATGAATGTTAGGATGTTTTCAGTCCAGCCGACCGAGATAAAAACTGGCGACCAGGATTGGGCGAATAGGCTGGTGTACTAAGAGGTAGATCTTCAAGAAAGTCGTTTGACAGATCTCTGAATTTCATTGGCATGCTCATATGGAGTCACGCCCGGCTGCGGGAATCGCGGGCCGTACGTACCAACCATGTTTCGCAATTGTGCCGAACGAGTCAAACGCAAACCGCTCCGACGACGTGCCTTCCAACTGAGGGAAGCCCACAAATAACGCGGAAACTGCTTCTAGTCACAGCTCGACTATCTATTGTGGGTCCTTTTCGATGAAAACCTCATGCTGTGTTTCTGTTCTCGGACGTGACCCTGCTTTCGTTAAATATCAAATGAAGGTAAACAGTAGGTGCGTTCGTTATCCATGGGAGTTTTCAGGTCCTAACTCTACTACTGGCAGAGATGTATGACTACCCGAAAATAGGCATCGTGGAAGACGCGACAACACTGGTCTAAACCTCCAAGAAATACTCTAATTGAACAAGTGACTGAACTGTCTGAACAAGTATCCATCGATTCGAACAAATAACGCGACGTTGCCGGGATGGTTATCTGGGCCATATGTGGCGCGCTGGACACTCGTGGTATACCCTTCCCCATTCCAGCTTAATGGAATAGCCTCACAGGTCTACTCTACCGAAACATCGGACGCCGCATTTCTGGAATTAACCTTGGACAGGCCGACTGCGATAAAAAGCTCGCGTTTCTCGGATGTCCTCTGTTCTGTACCCATTCCCTCTGTTATTACTGGATGAATTATTCGGTACGTTACATGTTATCCATCTCCTGGTATGTATGACTTTAAGTCCGGCGCTGATATAAATGTCAGGGTTCTGAGAGGCTGAATTGTTCGTTGGGCAATGCAAAACGTAGCTCGTTCTCTTTCCGAACTGCCTCAATGTTCATGACACGCAGAACCCCAGAAATATCGATGAAAAAGTCTTCGCTGCGCCAAACAATCAGACGTTCGATTTCGCTTGACCTTCCTTCATTGAATCGCCTCTGGTCTGCAACGAGGAGATCTCTTATCCACGAGGACGCCCTGAATAACCACGGTGGATCGCCCACAGCACGTCAAAAGCATCCACTAACGACACAATCTCCGCGTACACAAATATTGATGCCTACAAGAATTCCATATGAGGTTCTCGAGCTCATCTTCCTTTACGCAACGGAAGAACACATAGTAGGGGACCACTACGCATTCCCTGCAGTGTCGCAGGTATCTCGGTTTTGGAGAGCGGTTTCTCTTTCGATTCCCACTCTATGGAACAACATCGTTCTGGATTGTCAGCAACTAATGACCAAGTCCGAGTCATACTCCTCGATCATGGGATTACTGATACGCCGGACCTGCGATGTTACATTGGACGTTTCAATCAGAATGCTACTGCCCAGTAAGCTGGTCGCATTGGATATGCTACTGGGGACTTCGGATCGCTGGAAATCAGTTACCATCGAACTGTCGCCAGAATCAGTCATTTGTTTCTCCGCGATCCGTACCCGCCTTGGGTTACTTCAAAAATTGGAGCTGAAGCTCACTAGTCGAGCACTGGAAGTAACGAACAAGATAGAGTATGATATATTCGAATCTGCCCCCATCCTCCGGGAGGTATCTATTCATGGCGATTGGCTTCCCGTACACTTCTCATTGCCATGGCCCCAACTCCTCCGGTACAAGGACAGCCGCGGCAACAACGGAGGATCCTACGATGTCATCAGAGCTTTGACTACCGTAAGGACACTCGGCATTATGTGGAAGAGCGAGGAAATAGATTCAGAAGACGAAGACGAGCCCGTGACACTGCCAGTACTCGAACACCTCAACGTTGACTTCATCTTTTTGTCGCGTAAGGGTTTCTTTGAGCGACTCATTCTCCCTAACATCAAGGAGCTCAACATAGGCAACCACTTTGGCGATCCCATCCCACGCCTTATTCCGATGATTCTTCGATCACAGACTCCCTCACTGTTGCAAAAGCTGAGTATATACACGCAATTCCATCGTCCCGGAAATTTGAGCCTGCTTCTCGCCCTGACACCGCAACTGCAAGAGCTCAATATATGGATGCCTGACTCTCTAGATTTATCCAATCTTACTATCCAATCTGGTGCTCGCGTTCTAGTTCCTCAGCTTCGATCCCTCCGTTTTGTAGCGGATACTACGTTCGGTCTAGAGCACTACATCAATGCTCTTGCTGCATCACGATGCGAATTGGAGGCCGACCCGGACTACACCAAGTTTTCGAAGAATACAACACCGGTTATACAGCCCTTGAACCATTTTTCAATGATCCTGCGAGATGGTAGTAATCGATTCGAGGAAAGGGAGAATCTCGAAGATCCAGCATCCGCGTTCGCGTTCGATGACAGCCAAAGCACTTTACATTTTTTGAGACTCTGTCGAGAGGCCATCATCGAGGCCATGCCCTGGATTGGAAACATCGATATCAAGCCACAGAAGATGGCGTATACAACCAAGCGATTGGCGCAGCTGGACGCCATTTTCACGGCCTTAGCGAATTGGAAAATAGAACACGCGAGCTACCTTTATGTGAGGATCGCAACATATATGTCCATGGTTCTTGCTGACCCCCTCAATTACAGCGGACCCATTTGCATATCGCACTGCACTTCTTCTGTAGACAGCCTCCGTACCTTGTTCCTGGAGGCAAACGCTACCCTTTTCAACTTCGGGCAGCTGAGGTGCTTGAACATTGGTCGGCCTGTTTGTTGAAGGACCTTCAGCACCGCCATTGGGCCGTTGAAGACGATCACAGTGTCAAGTATGTTTCCAATAACGACAGTAAGTCCATCCAGCGCTTTCCATGTAATGTACATTGATTTTTTTTTGCTTGTTTGCTCACAGTTTTGCGTACGACTAATGCATTATCTATCATATACGGTCCTGATTTTCTATCTGCCTAAACGAACTTTTGTACACATCATTTTAGCGCTATGCAATCCATCTACCATTACATGCCGCAAGTCTTTCGAAGTCCGTTTGAGTTAATGATCGCATTGGCAAGGATGGGCCTACCCATGAATTGTAGGTCCGAATTGGGTCCAGACCTAGTATTCAAAATATTCCATGAATATTATATATGTGTTGTTTACAATAGAAAAAGGGACATGCATACCCATAATCAACTGAGTCAACATACGCACACTGAGGTACTAAACAGGTTTAGGTAGGTTCGTGTTCGTGCGCGTTACCACCTGTTCGGGCCCAATAGCAAATATTCATAACCGGCGCTTTGCCATCAACCACCACGACGAAGCCAGTTTTTTATTCAAGGATCTTGTGTCCGTCAATTCAGGCTGAGAGCGCCACGTCAACTCCTCTTCCTATGAGCAAAATCAATCGTCTCCCCATCGAACTCCTTGCACTCATCTTTGCCGATGTTCGCCAATCCGAACGAGTTGGTCCTCGTAGGAGCTGTTTCCCGTTCAATGTCGCGTCTACTTGTCCTTTTTGGATGGAAATACTCAAATCAAATCCGGCGAACTGGCAGTCAATCGTGATTGATATTGCAGACAATCCAACCCCGTTTCTCGATACGTTTTCAAAGTTCAAAGGCGGCCCAATCGAAGCCATGATATTTTCTAGCATCAAGGCAGAAACAGCGGCATTCCTTTCAACAGAAAGTCAGTACACACAGACAAGTTGCGAAAACACCCGAGTACAAGTCATATTTCTTGTACTAGAGCCTTTCATAACGCGATGCGACTATATTACATTCGATCTCCTTTACCAATCATCGTTACCGTCTGCGGCGCATATTCTTGGTCGGCATCTCCCACATCTCTGCGGACTACAACTCGAGTGTGCAATATATGATCTAGATGATAGCCCAGACAGCGCAATTGACCTCAAAGTCAAGATTCCCCCACCAGGACCCGCCATCCAAATCCCCTCACTAGAAGAAATCTCGTTAACGGGACACTATTTCATGGAACTGCAGAAGCTCCCGAGGAGCTGGCTCAGAAAAATTGGCGGTGAACAGCGTCTTGCTTTGTCTATAAACCAGTTCTTGCTACAAAAAGAAGATATTGGGATTCACTTCGGTTCTCGATCGTTTCATAGATTCCTGGCCGCGATTGAGGTCCTAAACTGCGGAGAGCTAACATTGTCAAATCTCGCCTTCAACTATCACCCTAGACTAGGCAGGAAGAAGTACACCTTCGGGGGAGAAGTACTCAAGTTTGATAATGTCTCGCCCGACTTCCTTGCCGCATTTTTCTCTTCTGTCAATCTCGATCCCGACGCTGATATGCGCCGCATAGAAATTGTGCGATGTTCGATCCCGTTCATTGCCCAGAGAATTGAGCTGGATCCTGTGTACTCTGATCTCATACTTGTAGACATACCATTCTACAAAGCATCGTCCAGGCCGTCTTCAAGGAACTTGTATCATATCTCAGAAAACAGCCTCTATAACGCGATAGAGTTGTTTTCGTTTACCCATCTGTCTATCATAGGCTGTGAAGGCGTTGAAGATGACTTTTTCGAATGGCTGTGCGGAGAAGATGATCACCTGCCGGCAAGGGACCTCAAGGATTTAAGCATTGAAAACTGCCCTAGGTTCACTTCCGGCGCTCTGCGTAACTTTCTAGACGCTCGGGAGACTATGGGAAAGCCATTGGCATTTGTCGAAGTTCATGGGAACAGTCCAATGATGTCTAAAGACGATGCTGCATGGTTTCTCGACTTGGACGAAACAACGACTCGCGTCATCTGGAATGTAGAAAGAGATCCCAATATGATGCAGGGCTTTGTCTCTGACCTTCGTCCGCCAGCGCACGATATAGTGTAAGGTTATGGTATGTGGTATACTCAAGGCATACTAAACAATGCATGGAGCACTCATCTCCGACACTGTTGAGTAGAATGGTTCGCTCTCACTGCAGTGCTCTCCCGTCAAGTCCACAACCAATCCACAACTTCCCGTGATAAGTATCACCCTAATATTATACTACTGAGTCTTTGCAATAGGCTGCATAGAATACTTATCTGGAAATGCAATTTCATGAACAAAGTGACCGCGACTACGAGTTTCGCAGCGTTTAGCGCAAGTTTAGTGTAAGATAGATGGCGCCCACCGGTAACCGGTAACCGTAAACAGCGCGGGCCCGGGAGTATTTGCAAAAGCTGGCTTACGCCAAACAAATGACGTGGTCACGAGTCACGACGGCGCGCGCCGCGCGTCTTGATCGTGCCCAAACTTTACCTCGCCCAAACCACGTCGACAGTCGGACATCGCAGCGGAATATCGTTATTTCTATACTCCCAGATCCTTACGAGTGCCGCATCGTATCTTCTTGCTAATTCTACACACATCAGCACATCGGTCTTTCAACAAGATATATTCTGCCCTTGAAACACTGCTCAAAGTTCAAACACAAGCCTTTATACTGGGGATTTACGACGCAAACTCTAGCGCAATGGACTACGAAAACACGATTCAGCACGACGAAATTAACTTAGTCAGACTGGTACGCCGCATTGAAAAGTCTGCGGCCAAAGAGGACGAATGGAAACCCCGCTCAGCCGAACCCAAGGAGCAAATATGGCTGAGAGTCCAGAAATCTTTGCAGGTAATACGCATATAAAGGCTATAGCATATACCAGTGCTCAAGTGCTATCTGTAGAATGCCAAATTTGCACGAAGATTATTGAAGAATATCGAGGCTGATGACTTCGAAGCGCCTCCGTATGTCCTGTCATTCTTTGCGGAGGGGCTGCATTCAAGTTCCCGTTAGGACACGCATAACTTACCTGAACGATATCAAGATAAAACTGGATCGCGCTGAAGCCTTTTTCAAGGATGTCGAGTTGGTATGTGGCCCAACATTTTTGCATGACCTGATTCTGACGATGAGCCAAGTCGTCAAAGCCAGAGTCCCATCAACCGTTGTCTATTCTCTCAACGCTGCCATTTCCAGAACCTCCGAAATTACCTTCATCTAGCCTTGAGGTTTCTCCCCAAGCCTCTCACGAGCACCCAATTAGTCCCCGAGCGTCGTTAGAACCGACGGAGAAACCTCTCTCTCCGCAAATATCTACACAGGGCTTGTTCATCTCCCCACCAGACCCAGACGAGATATCTCCAACTCTCATCACCTCCACACTTCCGTCACTGCTCCCTGCAAATCCTGCTGAGACGGCCACAACATCTGGCTTCGCACGGAATTTCGGCGCTGCACCCACTGCGAGGGGGCAGACCTCGACGGCGATACATGAGGAGCTCACGTCGCAGCTGGAGCTCATGGCAAAGCAGCTGAAGCGCAACGCAGTGCACTTTTCAAATTCTCTGGAGAAGGACAAGGCGGTTGTCGAAGATGCGCAGGGGAAGCTGGAGGTCAACCACGATGTGATGCAGAAGGAGCGGCTCCGCTTGCGCGACCACAGCGGGAAGAGTAGGGGAACGACCTGCATGGTCCTTGGGATCATCCTTCTGGTCTTGGTCGTGTTCATGCTTATGGTTTCCATCATTAGATTTTCATGAAGCATGTTTTCACTTTTTATACATTTTATGTAAACCGAGCTAATCATCAGCAGCTGTCATGCTTTCACAAAACTCGACAATGGGAGGAGCGGTCACATAATATATGTAGTTGTCCACCGGTATGTTCATTCTTCGGCGCCGTCGGAGGTACCATGACTGGTGCTCAAAGAGGAGGAACGCGTTTGATATCGAGGAAGAATCACGCGCATCGGCTTCATGGAGACTTTTAGAACCTCGTTTAACAGGCCTTGTTTTACGCTCTGTTTCGCGAGGTTCCAACTCTAGGGCTTTATCTCTTCGTCGATATATCCCAGGACAGTTTCGTAAGACTCGGAAGATGCAGACTGCAGTTCTACAAGTGTGGGCAATGGCTCGTCTCGGAAGCGGCGGATCTGCTTATCGGCTGCGCCAAAGAAAGCGGATAATTGGCCCACGATCTGGTTTCAAGGCACCATGTTGTTCAAACCAGAAAACCAATATATACATATAGAACGATGCGAGTGATATACAATGCAGTTTTGTATAGGTAACATAACTTTCTCGGGACAAGAATTGGGAAATATGTTCACGACAGAGATTTCACAGTGAGGGAAACAGATTGGCGAGGATGCTTATTCGTCGTCGTCGTTGTCACCAGAGGTATCAAGAGTGGTGCTCAAAGAGAAGGAGGAACGCGTTTGATAATGATGCCTCTGCTTCTTTGAGGGAGAACCACGCGCCACGTCTTCGTCAAGTCTTCCAGAACCCCGTTTACCAGGCCTTGACTGCCCGGGGGGTGGCAGCGCCGGAACTGCAAAATTGGCGGCTACTGGGGTTCGGGCAGCAATAAGAATGTCTTTATGCTCTGTTTCAGGAGGTTCCAGTTCTAGGGCTTCTATGGCTTCATTGACATATCCCAGGACAATTTCGTAATCCTTGGAGGATGTAGACTGTAGCTCCACAAGGGATGGTGATGGTTCGTCTCCGAAGTCGCGATTCTTCACATCGGCTGCACTAAAGAAGGCAGATAACTGCCTCATGAGAGTGTCAAAGATCGGTCCAAAATACGGCGTCGCAGAGTAGGTCTCCTTGAAATGATCACGGGAAGTTGCGCTTAGCTTGTAAACAATGGCCAGCTGGGGATCCGCAGATTCCCATCCAAGTAAATATCTAGGGAATACTGTCAATTTGTTGCCTGGGCCAGAATAGCCGCAGGCAATCCAGCAAAGAACGTAGAAGAAGGATTCAAGGTCGTCCATGTAATCATGTGGCTTGCAACGGCGGGTGGGGGTTGGGTTATAACTATGGAGTATATTCATCGATTGAAATGCGCGGGTACCCTAATAAGCGAGATAACTAAGTTAGTTGGAAAAGATACTTCAAGAAACAAATTCACCGTACCGTTTTAAAATCAACTGCATGCAAGCTTTTTGTACGCTTGATATTGATGGACAGATACAGGTCGATAATAAGTCCGCGGTTGTTTTCTTTAACGGGTTCTGAGTCGAGCAGTATGTTGTTGACACTAATGTCGCGGTGAAGAATGTCTGAGTTCCAAAGGTTTTGATGACCTTGTGCAAATGTTCAGAATTCGACAACTATGTTAAATAAGCCCATATATCACCTACCACGTATAGCATCGCGATAGGCATACAAGAGTTGAAGGCGCGATTGAAAGGCCTCGATGGAGCGCCCATGACAAACCAGAAGTACGCGTGAAAAAATACGGTCACGAGAGACTTTTTTCAGGTGCAAGTTCTTTAGGTATCCCCGGAGCTTGGAAATTCGAGAGATTTCGTCTTTGAACGCTTTCATCGGACCAACACCATCAAGTCCATCGACATCCTCTAGAAACTGCCATCAGGCGTTCTTCTTTGTATTCGTCCTTGAGAACATAGAACACACCATCGATTTCAACGAGCCAACAGCATGTCCCGCGCCTTCGAATCGCCCGGTGGTCAAAAAAAGGTTCTGTTTTCAGCAATAGGCAAGTGTTAGTACGCTTCGTTTTAGCATCGTACAAGTCGATGAACTGCTCTCCATTCTCCCAGTATAAAGGTGGGTCGAATCCGACGAATTCCGATTTATCGGATGAGGCCCCAAAGGTAAATTTGACGAATGGATTGGAATCTTCGTGAATATATACCGCAGAGGAGTAAAGTACCCAGTCCCTAGCCCGTCCCAGGCAAACGTGTAGAATCTACTGTCTGACTTCACTTGGAGAGGTGGCGGTTTGCTTGCTGTCGGAAGATTGATATTATACAAACAAACTCCCGCCAATAGAGCGATATGCTTATAAACATACCTTGTGTATATAGCAGATTGCAGAGACAATGCCAGCGTAGAGATCCTTGTTGTTGTAGTTCGAATTAAGCGCTTGCGCCACGGCCCACGGCCTCGAATACGCTCAACAAGAGCGCAATGCTGGCAATCTAGTAACGAAGAACATGACATCATTTTCAGAAAGCCTCATAAAATATTGCTTTTTGTCGTCTGTAGACGCCGACATTGTTCAAACATTGCAATTTCTACATCATGATCATCCCCGGCATCGTTCACGTTTTGAGCAATTTTTGAGGGCCTTCTGTCAAAAGAGAGCAGTTGGCAAAATTCCGCGGGATGAACTACCGCCGAGCGACTCACCATTACATAGGTACTCATGTACAGTACAACATCATGTTTTCTTCAGCAGAACAGATTGATTTGTTAAATTTTTTCAACAGCGCGCATTATGTACACACGTCCCAACATATAGCAACGGTCATACATACACCATCAATCATGTTCAAAAATTCATCGACATCCATCCCACGATGATCAGATCCAGTACATAGCCAAGTACTATCCCTCGGCCGACTTCCGTGGCAGGTCGCTGCACTGCGTACTTATAAGTAAGTATAGGCTGCAGGTCCAGAAAGCCGTAGACCGGGGACGGATAGCCACCGGATATCCAACCGGCCGCGGCGCTGCGCAGCAGGACACGGCAGGCAACGGTCAGCGGCGGCGGGTCGCACAAGGTCGCACAGCGCCCGCGGCTCAGTAACAAGTATCCTCCACCGACGGCCCCACGTAACCCAAATTCCAATAATACTTACAACGAATCGCACGGCACCCGCGTATCGGCGACAGCAACGAACACAAATGTCAGCCTATGTAATACCTATGTACGTTAGCGGCGAGCGCAGCGCACCAAGACGAACATGCAATATCGACTGTCCGCCAACACGCAAGTGCCAAGCGCCTAGCGCCGGTAGGCAGAGAGGAGAAAGGGAAATGTATGCGCATTTAGGTTGGGAATCTGTATGTAATGGTGTATGTAGAGGTACTCGTACGGGATAGCGGGGACAGGCCGGTGGACTAAATGCCGGGCCAAGTGGCGGAAGGGGGGGTATCAAGAGATATTCGTTCATTAATAGGGAAGCGCGCGACACGGCGGCGGGGCGAAGGCGAATACGGGTGCGTGCGATGCAATGTTGCCAAGACACAGGTGATGCGGATGGAAGAGGAGAGGAGAGGAGATATAGGGCGAGGAAGGGGGGAGGAGACGAAAGACGGCCAAGGTTAAGTACAGAAAATGTCATTGGTCCGGAAGAAAATGAAACAGTGTGCGCCAGTGCCCGCCACCATCTAATAAATAGGAAAATGTCATGAGCCCCAAGCGCCCTCCGAGCAGTCAGCTCGCCACCGACCAATATCCTGCGACCAAAAACATAACATAAACTTAACCTATCCTTTTCTGCGTCCGTCTCTACTACCGCGCGAAGCCGACTTGCATCTCGACTTCGTCGTCTCCGCCTCGCCTCCGCTGATGGCTTACACTCTCTTTTCTCCCTGTGTGGCGTGTGGCGTACGCATTAGCGCCTGCGGTACTAGAATCGGGAGCAGGCGATGGGAAATCGCGATACGGCGATGGCTGGTCTCGGTACGGCGAGGGTTCTGGCGTCGATGCCAATGCTGCCCCGCCGCCATACGATTGGCGTTGGCCAGCACCAGAGTGTGGGTATCCATGTTGTTTCTCTTCCTGGATCTTGTCCTGCGCATCTAGCGCAGCGGTGGCGGCGGACGCATCACCAATACCGGCACGGGTTCCCCATCCGGTCTAAAGAGAAAGATTGGTAAGTACAAGTTGTTAACACGCGAGCCAAAAAAAGAACAAGCAACATCGTAAACGGCATTGCTAACGGGCACCCACGGACATGGGAAATCCGTAAGGCAAACACCGCCGCCAGCTGTCAGCGAAGGCCGTTCGATTCCTCTCTGCGAAAGGCGTCGACGAACCCCTGGCTTGGGCTGCCAAGACTCTAGCAGAGAAGCACAATGCCAAGCTTTCCATTTTGGTTAATTGGAAAAGGGGCGAAAAGAAGAGCAATGCCGAGCGGAAACAAAGAAACAGACGCGCTCGGTGGGAATAAAGAAATGTGCAAAACGAACGAGAGCATATGAGATGAAACGTACCTCGTGTAGAGTACAAAGCGCATATATCTTCATGATGGCAAAGTAATATCCGAAGGCGATGAATGCTGGCACGTAAATGACATGCTCAGGCTGGTACCATAGATGTGGCAGTAGCTTCAGGGTACGTGTTGCGGACAGCCAGACGAAGTACGAGAGGAGAATATTCCTGTTAAGAATAGATTGAGTATCGTGACGAAAGCACTTAATCAAAGTAAGGTAACGTAGACAAGGTTTGCACCGAAACATGCAAAACAACGACAAGAAAGAAAAGGCACAGACAAAGTACTCACCACCATGGTAGATGATATCCGCCCTGGTCAACGGGAATCGTACTTTTATAGATGAGATACGAGACAAGAACCGGCCCAACGAGGAGTGTGAGGGGGTTGAAAAGCTTGTCAACCTGCAGGACGTCTCAGATCAGACTAAGGTGCACTTGACATAGGCTAAACGCACCATGGTGTACGCGACGTAAGGGTGAGACGTCCAGATATACCGTTCGGTGAAGAGACTTCGAAGATCAGACCGCCACGTGTTCCTCGTCCAGCGGAGAACTTGCTTGAGGAAACGCCAATTTGGCTTCATCGTCGAAAGCAGCTCCACCTCTTTGCAGCACTGGACGTAAGTGTTCCATCCGTGGCTCACCATCCACCGCGTTAGGAACTTGTCGTCACCGGAGTTGAGCTGGTATTTGCCGAGCCAGTAATCGTGCGTAAACCCGTGGAGGAATTCCGGGTCTTTGAGAATGACAGTCCGGTAGGCGGCAGTGCGTCCTGAGAGGCAGGGAATTCCACCATCGATGTGCGTTGACGAAGCGATTTCTATGTTACGAATAGTGAGACGGAATGCGGCTAGCACCTCCCAAACGGTCATTCGGTTCCCGACCTGCTGCACACGCTGTGAGGTGCCGACACCGCCAACCTTTTGGTCCTCGAAGCAGGCGAGCATGTAAGGCAGCATAGTGGGCGGCCAGATAGCGTCGTCATCGGCAAATACAATGATGTCGGTTGTCGTGTTCTTAATGCCATGGCTCATCTGCAACCGCTTGTTCGCAAAGGGGACAGTGAGCACACGTATGCGTTCCGGATCGACCTGGTTGGCGAGTTCCTGCAGGGGGCCGAGCATCTTCTCCTCGGTGATGATGAGGACCTCCTTCGGCTTGCCAACGAGCCAGCTATTGGCGGCTTCCTTGAACTCCTCGCCAGCGTCAATGGTGGGCACAATGATGGTGACATCCTCCGAGGCGATATACGTAGGGTTTTCAGGCAGGGGAATGGGCCGGTAGGCTGTCGCCGCGGCGAAACGGATTAGATACCACAAGTATCGGTAGAACCTACAAGGACAGTCAGCCAACGATGACAACAGGTATGGCTGCCCGCCATGGGCGACCGTCTGCTCGCTGTGCTTACCCAATAACGCCAAACGGGACAACTGTGATTTGGGACGGTGAGCGTGCTGGCCAACGGTGCTAGTGGCGGACACATACATATGGGAAAATCATCAGATGTCAAGTAGAGCATTTGGTGGGCGTTGAATTGGGGCTATAAAGGAGTGAATACGACGCCAGAGACGAAGAAATGTAGTGTGAGGCCCGTCGCGGCGGGGAGCACAATGGGGAGCCCAACTTGCGGAAAAAATTAGGAGGAAGGGGAGGAGCAGAGGAGGTTAACAACACATTCACACGAACTGGCCATCCCTTCACGGCGGAGTTTCAATTGCCCGCGTCACGCTCCCGTCAGCAACCACGCTCCTTTCAGTGTCGTTACAGTTTCGCTAGTCTAATTCTCGCCCCGGCCCTCCGTCAGCGCCTGCCGCAGACGCCCCGTGGACATACAGCCTGACAGCTCTGCTGGTTTCCAGTCTTCAGAACCACCATCTCTCTATTTTAGTATGATAGATGGTCCGCCTTTGCGGGTGCAGATTAAATATAGCTTCTCGCCTTTTCTCGCGCAGTTGCGAAGTAACCACCACCATTATGAAAACCCCGCACGAATACATATGGACGATGTTCCAGGGCCCCTGTCATCAGCTGCTTCTGGGGCAATCTGGTGTGCTTAGGCTGCGAAGGTGCGTCTACGCCTGTCTACGCTGAGCGTCTAAAAATACCTCGCAAAATATACCCTGCCGGTTATATTTATTTCGAAAACACTTACATACTTATATTTGTAGAAGCCGGGCTCTTGTTCTTTTCCACCCCAAGTGCTTTCGCAATCTCATACTTCTAAATCTGACTAAACGCTTCACAGAGCCTCCCTATCCGTAGCACCAAGCCTGCACCCGACCTTATGGACACACTACATCATCGATGACCGCCATCAATCAGTATCGCCGGCACCTCCCCGCTCATTACTCAGCACATGACGTGTAGATGTACAGGAGAGTTATAATCTGTTATAAAATGCCAATTTGCGAAACACGGTGGAATATAAAGATGGCGCACTGATTGTATTTCCTTCTGGCAGCTGCGCAAAATAAACCAGTCGACATAGATACAGAAAGCCACGACTTATAAGTAGACGTTCTATCCAAGAATTGGCAGGAATGATAGATGGCCTTATGCCGGATCACCAGCGACTGCGCACTGCGCATCCGCTCCTGAATCCGAGGCATGTTCCTAGCGCGATGTCGGCCGGACAAAGACAATAATCTCAAAATCATCCGGAGGACAACGCCGTACCT
Source organism: Hypholoma fasciculare (assembly GCA_016801325.1). NCBI lineage: Eukaryota > Fungi > Basidiomycota > Agaricomycetes > Agaricales > Strophariaceae > Hypholoma > Hypholoma fasciculare. The sequence continues at coordinate 18,558 of JAEKIV010000411.1, forward strand.
TGGAATGGAAAGTAAATCCTAAATGAGCCTGCGGAGGTTGAGGGCGCATGTTCAGACGGAGAATGCGGGTAGGTGTAGATGGGCGTGCCGGTAAGCCTATGTGAGTGATGGATTGAAGATGGGAGCGATGGGCTATTTTTGAAATTGTTCTCATGGGCTCCAGGCGGCGAACGTTTGACTGAATAATAATAACTTGTTATTTCGAGCAGGATCCAGGGATCGGGATATTGCACGTACTTTGATAAATATGCATGAATAACGCAACCATCGTAAAGGTCAAAAATACCGTACAGACGCAATAAAGTGCGGCGCAGCAAGTATGTAGTCAGCCGCTTTTTTTGCAAGCTATGTTGATCAGTACCAAAGCACTGGAAGAAAGGAAGAAATGCGGCGCGAATTCACCGGTGTGGTGGTGTTCTGTTCTATATTCTTCAAAAGATATTTTGGAAAAAGGTTTGCCCAAAATACGACGGCTAAGTTTTTATTATTACTTTCAATACATACGCACTGACAGTATTTTGGGACCGTCTTCCTATCCCTTCCTATCGCATGCGGGTCCCCACGAGGATATACATAAATTCTCGTGCCTCGCGCTGTGTGCCCCTTAATTCTGTGCGCCAGCATGCGCGATGTCAGCGAGTTGGAATTTCAATGCTCGCAGGACGCGCTGTCTATGCATGCATGCAGGCCAGACGGAGCAGCATGCATTGCAATGCGATCGACGTTGCCTTATTCAGTTACTTCCAAGCCATACACCGATAGTGTTCGAGCGCCCATTTGGAAGACATAGTAAAATTGAGCACAGAAGAGCAGCGGAACTTGCGAGGGAACAGTCATATGCCGATACTAGCAGCAGACTAGCATGCGTTTATGGCAAGTGTGGGGGCTGGGGACCGGCTGCTTTCCGGCTGGTGTGTCCCAACATGAGGTTATGGAGTGGGTGACGCGGGATATAGAGGGGATGTTAGTCGGTGCTTCTTACGAGTCTCTCCATGTCAAGGTCACGGACAAAGCTTCGAGCGACTGATGGTTTTGATTAAGCGCCCATGAAGATCTCAGGGTGCAGCTGTCTTTGTGTGCCAACAAAGCCTATCTGCATATCTCCACAACGCAATCGCATTCATATCTGTTCTAAACTTGCTTTATTAGTGATTTCCTCGCCATTTGAACACAGATTAATCGCGAAAGGGGCGTGGAGGGGCGAGGCAATCGTTATCAGATTAGATGTCGTCTTGCCGGATCTCCTGGAATCCCGGGGAACGCCGGGCAGCCTGCTAGCAGCCTCCTGCCACCAACTTAAAGTCAGCGAGCCTCTGCGCAATGGAAGGGTTCATGTACGGAATCTCGGATGATCACCCTCTCGTTACCCGGGACGTTCCCGGCGAATGTGTGTGCTCGAGCACCGCCCAGATAGCTGGCAATTTGGCCTTCCAGGTTTGCTCAAAAATGGCTTGCTCTTGACGTGATCATGGGATAGATCACTGAGCCCAAGTCCCACTTGGCAACTATGCTTCACGGGTGAGCAGTGTTTGCTTTTCCTCCACGACGTCGCGCTGACAGATGCTTGCGCTGCAAAGCAAACTCAGGAAGAGTGTAAAGGGTAAACCGCGCGCGGACGCGCCCGCTACTACCCCGCGTCTGGCAGTGCCAGCAGAATCGCCGGAACCTCTGTCGCAGTCCCCCGTGCCGCACCTACTGGCTTCTAACAAAGCCCCCTCTGAAGAGGAGACTAGCTTGATCCACCACGCCATCAAGCGCGCAGAGGCAGCACTCTCCGAGTTTACTCGCTCGCCGACGACGCCCAAGGGGACCCCACAGCACCTCTTCGAGCACGGGATCGACAAACACCCCACCTATGTCAAGTTGCGGGGCTTTATCCAGCAGCACACTGCCCTGCTGTCCGCGGTGCGCCGCGTGCCGCCCGAGATCCTCGAAGAGATCGTTATGTGGACAGCCATCGGGCGGCCGCTTCCCGAGGTCCGCGCGCGCCGCTGGGAGCTCGCGCAGGTCGCGCAGGAGTGGCGGGACGCCGTGCTCGGCCTCTCCGCGCTCTGGGCCGACCTGCCGCCCGTGACGCTCCCCGCGCCGGACGCCAAGCGCGCACAGCGGCAGGTCGCCTGCCTGAGCGAGGTCCTGCGGCGCTCGGGCGATGCGCCGCTGACGGTCACCATCGACACGGACGAGTCGAAGACCAGGGAGAGCGCGCACTGGCACCCGGCGCTCGACGTGCTTGCGTCCCACGCCGAGCGCTGGTCGACCGTGTCGATATGCATACCGCACGCGTCCATCGTCCGCCTGCGCGGGATCAGGAACCGCCTCCCGCTGCTCAAGACGCTGTCGCTGCATATACGCGTCGGGTACTGTCCCGTCCCCGAGCCGCTGGACATGTTCGAGCACGCGCCGCTGCTCCGCCGAGTGCACGTCAGCGGGGCGGTCCCCAGTGCGCTGAAGCTGCCGTTCGCGCAGCTGCAGCACTACAAACACCTGTGCATCACCGAGAAGACCATGGCCCAGATCACCAACTACACATCACTGGAAACACTCATGATCAGCCAGCAGGCGTACGGCATCGTCTTCCCGCCAGTGACGCTTCCCGCCCTCAAGAAGCTGCAGGTAGTCGCCAATCTCCCCGCGCAAGATGCCACGATGCACTGTTTCGATGCTCTCAGAGTCCCCGCCCTCGAGGAGCTCACGGTCGCCTTTCCATTCACGTCCCCAAGCATCATTCCAAGCCTCATGGTCATGCTCAAGCATTCCGGCCGGCCATGTCTCAAGAAGCTTAATATCCGACCGGGGACACTGGAACCATTTCAGCTAACAGAGTTGCTCAAGTTGGTGCCCGACCTTGTCAGCCTCGACGCAAGCTGCCCACCGCACTTCGATATCCTCAAGCTCGCAACAACGGCGCACGGCGAATGCCTCGTCCCGCTCCTGCGCTCCTGCAAGTTCGTGTTCGATTTCGTCATCGAGCGCTACACCAACACGCAGACGCGCGTTGCGCTGAACCGGCTCGCCGCGGCACGCTGCGAGGCCGCACCACGCGATATACGCATGACGCTGTGCATCTACTCTGTGTTTAACCAGGTAGACGACATGCCCTGGAGCCACTTCAAGCAGCGGCAGCTGGAGGACTGGGGGCTCACGCCAACGGCGAAGACGCTGGAGAAGCACGGTGCGCACCTCGCTGCGCTGCTCCGTGTGACGACGCACCCCAAACCCGAGCGCGTTCTGTCTCTGGGGAAGGATCAGTCAGCGGAGAAGATTCGCCAGGTGCTCAACGAACTCGGAACTATTAGCGTCAAGAATGCAAAAGACGTTTATGTGTGTATTTCAATCCATATTTATCTGGCAAGCATCCTCACGTAGATATGCGACGCTTGTAGATATCCGGTGCGCATCTGGCGCTCAAGGCCCTAGTTGAGATCGATCCTGCCTTAGACAAGCATGGCTTCGCCCAGCGCGCGAAGCTCATTCTGGCAAAGTGGGACCCCATCCTCCTCGCGAGCGCCTCGCACATTCGCTGGTGCTTCCAGGGTCCCTATTCGCTCGTTTACGTTCCATCTGATCATGGTATTTCGTATTTAAATTTGCCAGATTGGAAGGAAAGCTAACATTCTCTTTTGCAGAATGTCGAACACTGCGAGATGCTTCGAGCATCGTATACGGTCTGGCCGATATTATGAGCGCTGACGAGGCTCGCTGGCCCGTCCATATAGGCATATATGGAATTTCTCTCTATTGGCCAGAAAAGATTGGTTATTTCATGCCCACAGCATGAGCGGCTCGAATGACCTGAGGACTCAGTAGAATCCAGTAGATACTATTTATGATACCCGACGAGATATGAACTAGGAGCAGATCAAGCACGCTTATTTAATTAATACTTGCTTTCATCGTTTTTCCATTGTCCTGGCAGGACATGGCTTCCCATGTTCTCCTCAGATCGCACTTGATTTATACAAGGGAACACACAGCGCGTACTTCTGCGTACTTCCTATTATCTGATAACTCTATTTATAGCTTTTCTCTCACGGGCCTGAAGCAGTGCCAACCACAGCCTTTAATTACGAGTATCAAACGAGTATCGACGTCTTCGTATCCCATTGCTGTCCATTCAGGTTCGACTTACACCTTCAACATTCGCTATGATATAGAAACGGTGCTTTATCCATTGTAACAACGTTGTATACCCTCAACACCCTCGCCATCGATGCATTTGTGGTTGCAGGCAAGTTATTTCCTGCCCTGACCCAACCCTTACCTTGCACGTCATTCGTTGCTAACTCGGGCGCTTATCTACAGCTCAAGTGGTTAAGCCTGAGGCTCAGGATCTTCTCGGTGAAGTTGACAGTCAGACAAGCGACTGGTGTATGGAAGGAGCGATGGCGGAGGAAGATGACCAAAATGCAGGCCAGGGCAAGGCTATCAAAGCGAAAAGCAGCGCGCGCAGCCAAAGACATCATCATTCCGTCGTTGCCAGGTGTTTCCAAACTGAAGCTTCCGCAACCACCAGTTCCGAGTCTCCTCCAGACAAACGCACCCCCGTCTGACTGCGATATCGTCCTCGTGAAGAAGGCCATTGCGGACGCCGAGTTAACAGTCTCGCAACTCAAGCAAAAGCTGGATCAGAGGATTGGTGCAGGACATTCGAATCGCGGGTGGGAGACGGTGACCCGACACAAAATTGGCCAGGCGACGCGTTTTATTCAGCAGCATCGTGGTATAATCTCGCCTCTGCGGCGCCTTCCCTTTGAGATTTTGCAGGAAATATTTGTCTGGGCGACTCTCCACGTCCGACCCCATAATCGTTACCGAACGGTATCCGAGCTTCCATGGCGGCTTTCGCAAGTATGTCGGCACTGGCGGGCGAGCGCTTTGTCTATGTCAAGCCTGTGGAGCTACATCCCGACGCTCCAGCTCAAGAAATCGCGGCCAGCCACCAAACGCCAAGTCGACTACGTGTCGGAGCTCTTGCGGCGCTCTGGCAAGACACCGCTCGACATCTACATCTGGTCTCCCTATTACGACCACAAAAACCATCCTATCCTTGATGTCTTGCTGCCACATTCTGACAGATGGGAGATGCTTACGATCGAAGCAACGCCGATTGTTATAGCAGGTTTGGCTGCCGCCAGAGGCAAACTGGCTCTCCTCAAGTACCTGACATTGCAAACACCCTGGCACAGATACTTTGATGGGCCGGCGGCGCCTCTTGATACATTCGAATTTGCCCCACGACTTGAAACAGTATCCGTTAGCGGCCCCTTCGTCGGAGAAGTGAAGCTACCGTTCTCTCAGCTTGTCCACTACAAAGAGCGACGCATAGTCTCAAATTTGATGAACCAGGTCATCTCGTCCGCTCTATTGGAGTCGCTTACAATCTTGGAACTGTCTGATCACATTGTATTCCCAGCGGTCACCCTACCGCATCTCGTCAAATTGCAGGTCAAGTTCCAGCACGAATCGATCGGAAGCTCGCTGGACAACCTCACGCTCCCAGCCATCGAAGAAATACGGGCAGTGGCACCAGTAGGAAATTTGATAGCCCGTCTGGCAAGCTTGATATCGCGATCAAGTACTCCGTGTCGACTCAAGGCCCTCTGCGTTAGAACGGAGTTCATCGAGCCAGGTGATCTGACAAGCCTCTTGAAATTGACACCCGACCTAGTCGACCTCGATACCACCATTACAAAATCCAACAATTTTGTAGACATCACCAGCCTCGCTTCTAGAGACAACCCTACGCCTCTGGTCCCGCGACTTGAGTCGTGTCGGTTCTACATCGAGGAAGCAGTCAGTGCCGAAACTTCGCAAGCCTTGAACGACTTGGCTGCTTTCCGCTGCGAACTGGAAAACGGCAATACGGAAGGGGCCATATCACTTCCAGGCGAAATCCAGCCTCTGAAAAGTCTGTCTGTATATTTTGACGCGACCACACCGCCGTGGAGCGATCGACAGCAAGCGGATTTGGAGGGCTGGTACGCGAACCTCACCTCGACCCAACTGGCCATCGCCAAGACGCATCTTATCTTTGCAATTCCCGACCTGATCAACGGTGGACTGGGGACAACCGCTGCGCGCGAAAAGTCGCTGAGCAAGAAAGTAATCGATCGGGTGGATCTCACCCTTACACAGATCGACAATATACCAATAGAAGACCCAGCACATATCTACGTTCGTTGGTGCATTGTCTTTCCTATTTTATTCTACTCAACGATTTTCTTTGTTTTTGTATGACAGGCTGTCGGCATACATTTCACTCTCCAGCATATTGCGAACATGCGATACCCCGCGAAATCGCCGGAGGCGGACTTGTGCAAGCGTGCGAAGGATATCCTCGAGAAATGGCATTCCATTTTCCTAAAGCACCTCCAACGTCGCCGATGGGCAATGAAAGGTCCTCTCTGTATGGGATACGTGTCTACAAAAGACGGTCAGCTGCATAATGACATTTTCTCTGACGACGGCTGCACTGACTGACTTGACTCTCAGATATTCGGACTTCTCCAGACGCACTGGATATAGTTTACGGCCTGAAAGACGAGATGACTTTGCAGGCTATCTTCTGGCCAACATTCATGGCGTATTCATAATGTTTTGTACTAATTTTCCCGGTTCCGACTGGCAGTCCCCGGGTTACCAGAAGGTGAAGTGGAGATTCAATGTGTAAAGTAAATTAATAGCCAGTAGCCCTCGTATAGTTGTACTAGCTCAAAATATGTTGTTTGTTGTACAAGTATTGTACTCTATGTCAATTGAAATTCGAGTCTGAACAGAACTTGAAATATTTAAATCGGCCTCCTCCGGATCTCCACGTGCTTACTAGGGCACCGGGCATGCCTGATACTCAACTGATACTACACTTATTATAAACCTTTCGGTCAAACCCATTTTACGCATGTCCAACACATGTCAGATTCAGAGTTCGACATTTATTTTGCACATCGCGACACCCTTCTGCATGCCGCTCCGCACCTTCTTCGAGCGTATCGGAGACCATCTACCTTAGCTTCTATCACCAATCTTCATTAATCACTTTCAAGCAACGCCTGCGTCATGACTGCGGGAAACACTGGCAATAGCCAGGAATCCAGCATGTTTAAGGGCGCACAGCAGTTCATTATCAACGGCGGCTCATTCCCTATCATTCAACGCGATGCCTATATAACCCATATAAGCAATGCCACAGTGCCTCATAAGTCCGGTATGTGGTTCGTGATAAACCAGCAACTGTAATGAACATTCCTCAGCCACGATCGTACTGATATCATTGTATCTTCTCATTGTCAGCTCCTTCCGGAATAGAGATGCTTCAGAACCACGTTATAACGGCCGCGTTCCATAACGCTCCGCGCGCACTTTATGCTGTCCCGAAATGCTTTCCTGGAACCCGCGAAGCGGTGAAAAGCGTCATCATGAACTGGATCGAGGATGGCAATAACCCTCAGCTCTTTCTATGGCTGTATGGTCCAGCGGGCTCGGGAAAGTCGAGCATTGCCCACATGATCGCAAACATTTGCGAGGAGAGAGATTGGCTCGGAGGTACATTCTTTTTCTCGGGGCTGGCGCCAGCTCTGGAAGATAAAGATCGAGAAACCAACATCGTTGCGACAATTGCCTACCAGTTGGCACAACACAATCATTCCCTCGACGAGTTCATTCGCCAAGCCATATGCGATGATCCTCTCATTTTCACAAAGTCGTTGGATAAGCAACTCAAATCCTTGGTTATCAACCCTCTGAACAGCCTTCACAGTGCCGCTGCCTCCGATCCAGCCTGTTCTCATGAGCTCAGCAAACCCAAGGTCGTTATCATTGATGCCTTGGACGAAAGTAGGTGCCCAGCGGCCCAGCAATACATTCTCACTACGTTACACGACGCACTTTATACTTCGGACTCCGAGCACAGGCTGAAGGTTCCTGGTCTTCTGCGATTTCTGATCATCAGTCGTCCAGAGCAGCACATTCGAAGCATCTTTAGCGCTGGGGATTTGAGTAATCATACGCTCAAGCTTCCATTGGACGATATATACTGCCCCACTAAGGACATTATACACTTTCTTGAGGCTGGTTTTCAGAGGATCAAGGTGTCTCATCCGCGCCGCTTTGAATTTCCTGAGAACTGGCCTCCAAAACGACATCTCGAGAAACTTGCTAAGAAATCGTCAAGGCAGTTTGTTTATGCCGTAACGGCCATGAAATACATCCAATCGTCTAGCAATGACCCGATTTATAGGCTGAACAATATCATGGGTAAGATAACCGACAAATCTGATACTCCCTTCGCGGAATTGGATACAATATACTACAAAATTTTCTCGGCCGTAAAAGACGCACCGCAGGCTTTGGAAATACTGTTCTTCTCCATGCAAGATTGGGCGGTGCCATCCGAAGCAAGTTGGCACGATGCCTTTGGGTACAGCTGGGGAGACGTTCACGTCGCACTCGTAGACCTACATGCTCTACTGAATGTCCCAGATACCCCTGGTCAAATACAACTTCACCACGGATCGCTTGTCGACTTCCTCCGCGACGAATCTCGATCCAAGGAATATTATATGTATAGTCCTTATATGCGCTCACGGTACGCGAAGCAGTGGATCAAGTATATTTCTTCTCAACCTTACGCAAATGGTATGTTTGCTAGCCGTTTTCATCTGCTATATATTTTTACGCCTATTTAAAAGATTCTGGACGACGCCATGACATTTTAGAAAGGGTTTTAGAAGACTGCCAACACTCCTCCAGAAGTCCCGAACTCATGGACGCTCTCTCATATTTTACACGTTCTGAGAATGAGTTCACGAGGTTTCGCAATTACGGTATTCATCAAGCTATCCAAGACTTCATCAACTCTGAATCCGAATCGCTGCCTGAACGACTTTTCAAAGAGGTGTGTCGCTAATTACAGTAACATTTCTGTTGACACTAAAATCAAATTTCTCGATTCAAGAACGGACTACGGCTCTGCCAACAGGAATATGTTGGCACGACCTGGTTCGTTTCTCACCTTGCCAGATACCCGCATCGCGCTCGATGTCACCTGAATGTGGCCACGGCTTTCCCTGATTTATTTTTACAGTGTTCCATGCAACTTTATTACGCAGTATTTTCGCTAGACTTGGACCGCGCCGACAGCCGAAAAATCAAGTCTTTATTTTCTGCTTTCCATAACTTTATACGTGACTTCGAGACCGAAGAATGGACTGAACTTCTATCATCAGCATATGACTTCCTCGCAGAGACTTCGGAAAGTGGAAGGAAGAATACAAATGAGGAAATGTATACCGCTTTTGCACACGATCTCGCCCGTTGTCTTTCATCGGGGTGAGTCCGTCTGACACTTCGCAAAAAGCGCAGAAGCTGACTTCACTCAAATGTACAGGAGAGGAACTGAATCCGCTCTAATTTTTCTCCCTAAAATACTTCCTGTGGCAGCGGAGAATAAAGAATTGGAAAAGCTCCTATACGCGTTCTGTTTTGGCCAGACGCCTGGCTCTCCAGTATTGCCTGACCAGAGCAGCATGCATGTTCTCAAACGTGCGTCATCGGAGTATATATCGGTTCGTTTATCTGCAACGGCGTCAGCGTTTTTCAAGAACTCACAACCTGATATGTGCAGCGATACAGCACAATTTCTCCAACGCAATCACGACGTGGATCTACTGCAACATTTTCGACGCAGACACGACAAGGATCTATTATAACATCTTCGACACAATCACGAATGGGATCTACTGTAACGTTGTCCTCCGATCCAAAAATCTGATCTCCAGCCGAGTACTAAAGTTCGTTCTCCTTGCTGTACTCTGACACAAGTTACAGTGTTAAGCAAGTGTTAAGACATTAATTCTCCCCATAATTTTCTGGTTCTGAATACTTTTATGATGACTGATTTCGCCTCTGTTCAAGAATCAAATACGCTTGTCAAGAGGTACTCCATACTAAGGCTTTCTTGTATTTCGCGCTTATACTGTAGTATTTATGTCTCGCATAATCAGATGCACGTTTTGATGGTGTTGTTGACAACTTGACATGACTGTATTAGGTTTTTGCACACCTTTATAACAGACGCTAGTTGATCTGTACGCAGTAACATTCTTGACCAACGTATACTCGGAGGCTGCATTCATCGATCGGCGAGAACTCTGATCATGCCTATCTGTCAATTTTCATCGAATCGTCTCAATTTTCCATTAGAAATTGAACGAGAGATTTTTCAAATCGCGGCACAGGCCTTTCCCAAGTCTCTGCCTACCATGTTGCTCGTGGCGCGCCGATTTCGCACATGGAAAGTACACAGTCAGTCATATCAGCTCGTCAATTGACCAAAAATATAGGTTTGAACCGGAGCTTTATCGTGTAATACGCTCAGGAGATGGCCGCGTGGTGCCCCCGCTATATACTGTCAACAACCCACCTCGGAGCAACAGGCGCCGGAAAGCGGACTCACTTGACATTGAACGACTGCTGTACTTCGGTCCCTGGGTGCACCACATCCTCCTCCATATACGTCCAGTCGAAGAGATTGCACAAATACTTACTGCGTGTCCGAACGTGCATGATCTCGCGCTGTGGATCATCCGCGGTAACGGCGCGCACCTCCTGCCCATCCTCGCACGCCTGCCGCTAAGGCGTCTATCGTTCGACCCCAGCTCGTTCTTCTGTTCGAGTGCAGAAGCGCCCGATTGCATTGTTCCGCTCACGCAGGCGCCCTTTGACGCGCTGACGCACCTCGAAGTCATCAACATGTCCGGCGGGTGGAACCTTTGGCATGAGCTTGCACTCCTGCCACGCCTGACGCACCTAGCACTTGAGGGCAGTCAGATCGAAGAGGAGCTTATAGAACGGGCGCTCGCAGAGTGCACTGCGCTCGAGGTTCTCGTGCTGCCTTATGCGGACGATTTACACGCAGCCGGCGATGAACTGCAAATGGCAGAGATGCAGAAGGACCCGCGCGTCGTAGTATTGTTGTATTCTAATACTGGTGGGTGTTTGGACGAGTGGGAAATTGGAGCTGGCGGTGGCGAGGATTTTTGGATCACGGCGGAGGAGCGGGTTAGAAATGCGAGACTCGGAGGACCAGCGGCTGATATAAATGATTGAAATACCTTCAAGTTATTCAAGTTGTGAGTGGCATGGTGTCCGAATTCCTACCGTTCTGAAACCAAACAGGTACATAATCGGATACAAATTAGATACACGTTTTGATACTGTGACTTCATGGTTACATTCTTGACCAATATATACTTAGAGACCGCATCCGTCCGTCGACGGGGACTTTGATCATGTCCATCTGCCTATCTTCATCGACTCATCCCAATCTGCCGAGATATTCCAAATCGCAGCGCTGGCCTTTCCCAAGTCTCTGCCTACCATTTTACTCGTGGCGTATGGGTGCCCGTTAGCACTTTTATTATCCGCAGATAGATAACACACTTTTTGTGATACTAATATATAAAAA
>JAEKIV010000412.1:0-30014 GCA_016801325.1 Hypholoma fasciculare
TGCGGGAGCGTGACTCTACGAAAAACACGTGACTCTACAAACTCTACGAAATAGAGAGAGCAAACAGTTCCCATTTATTCTGTCATCAACAGCTTTGCCGCTTTAATGAAGTTTCAAGGTTTAATTAATGAAGTTCGAAGGTAGGCGCGATGTAATCCACCCATGATCTTGTACATCAGACAATCGCGATGATTGAAATTTGTTACCAGGGGTGTGTACGGGATGCATCACATTCAACAGGCTCTTCGATTTTGGCATTCTATAGGCGGGGGTAAACATCGTGTACTATTAGGAGAGCATGCTATATAGTGATGTGAGGGTATACGCAATCAAACACGTCCGTTCCGCGCAAGTCGTATATAGATATGTACGTACGTAGATATATTCAACATACATATCATTAGATTAGGAGCGCAACTGCACCAACCACAAACACAAGGAGCGCCGATGACGCCTTGACGCCGACCGCTCCGCTAGTCGTTGTCGTCGACGTCGACTTGGCGCCGGAGGTTGTGCCAGTGCCAGTGGTAGCACCGCTCGTGGCCTTAGTACCACTAGCAGAGCCAGTGGTGGTCGCGAGAGTACCGGTCGCAGTCGCGGTGGAAGAAGCACCCGAGAGGGTCGTAGCCCCAGCAAAGGCGAAGAGGTCCGTCGACTGGAAGGTCTGGCAGTTGGACGAAGCAGGGATACGAGGAGTGTACGGGGGAGGGGTGTTCAGGGGGTCGGGCATCGACCATGTGGACGCTAGAGGGATGTTGTATTAGCACCGCCGGCAATACGTTAAGAGCATGAAAATCAACTTACTAACGCCGTTGGTGGTGTACACGCCAACGACATCCTGGACATCTCCCTCGCAGCTGGTGAATTCACCGTCCTTGGCAGCGCTGGGCATGTTGTACGAGCATCCAACGAGATCGTAACGGTTCTCGCAGTAGTCAGGGCTGGTAATCGAGTTGTAGCACGCCTTGAAGCAGAACTGGTTGCCACCGACGAAGGTGTTCCAGTTGAACACTTGAGCGAGGTTGGTACCGTCTGAATCAGTGGTTCCGTTCGAATAGACGACACCGCCCAAGGGGTTGCCTTGCAAGTCAGCACCGTGGGGGTCAAGCTCACCACCCTGATCGGTGGGGTCGAGGCCAATACCGGGGTTGTTGATGAAACCGGTGACTTGAATGTAACCAGGCGTCTTCATCCACTAGATAGGCACCGACGTATTAGTATTGCGAAAATGATATAAATCGCGAACGCACCTGGAGACCAGTGATAGACCCTTGAGGAATGACACGACTTCCGTGGTATGGCTTCGTGCAGTAAGCAACGACCTTCGCCTCAACATTGCCAATCAGGCCTGCCGGGTCGGGTGAGCCCCATAGGCAGAAGTCATCCTGAAAAAAACGTCAGCCATAGCCATCTCGACAACCCGCCAACAGGGTGATGCAAGAATAAAAGCGCACAGGGCTGTTAAAGATCAATGTCTGACAATTTGAGCTGTCGCCAAGTGTCGTCGAGTTGCACTGGTTGAAGCCGAATTGTGGTCCACGGAGCACCTGGAAGGGGTAGACCTGGTACGGGAGTGCGGTGAAGTCGTAGTGCAGCGTCGACAGAATGGGCGTGCCCGACGCTCCAGCAACCTGCCGGCGCTCGGGAGTGGTGGGTGTGGGTGCTGGCGTGATTTCGGGGTCGGCGACGGCGAGAACGGTGTTAAATGAGTGGAATACTGCGAGGAGGGCAGCCAAACGAAGGGAGTGGGACGAAACCATGGTGTAAGGTAAGAAAAAGGGAAGGAGCGCGAAATTGTTGGGACCGTTGACATGGCACAGACTTTATATCCACGACGGGCACCCAAAACAAATAACCATCAACGCATCACTCTAAAAATAGCCCTCTTTGTGTTGCGGCGAGCTGTGCGTCCTTGGCACTCCCTGGCTGTTCTTTACTTTCAGACATGCTAAAGTCATAACACGTCTCAACAATGCCAGTACGCCGCCCATGAACCTGCTCGAGCTCATCACACAGAACGCTCAGTGCAGTGGATTCGGCACTTTTAGCCGACGCTAACGGGCCATGATGTACATGATTCCACCGACCCTTTCAATTTGCAGCCCCCTATTCGCGTAACTACCCGACGCACCACTGTTCTTCCCAGAAGCACCATTGGAGCGGACTGAGACACGTCCTCGAGCATAATGGACACAGGCGCCTCACGAGGGGACGCGGCCTCGCGCGTCTCGCTGAGGGCTCCGCGCGCTATCCCCGACAAATTGCTTGGCGGCGTGCACCGCCCTCGGTGCAGGCAGTGTCCGACCGTTGATGGGTCTGAATATGCATAGACGTTGCCCAGCGCGGGAAACATGTATGGACAGGGTTAGTACGGTCTGTCCCGCTGGCAGAGCCTTCCGATGACCTGTCACTGTCCACGGTGCATTTCGGACCTTCGGCAAAGCGCCTTCAAGTTTGCGCCAAACCCATGACTTTTTCAACGGCGTGTAGCTCATTCACCATGATTTAGGTAATGACATGCTCGATATTGGCGCCCAGAAGACAATCTTGGCGGCTGGCCTAGGGGTAGAAAGCTAAATTTAGACCACCTTCCGGCGCCAACTCTTTATGCAGTAGGAGCTATGTATCTAGAGCGCTGGTCGTCACCATGTGAATTGTGGCAGTAAGTAGCCACTGAAATCATTCCAGCCGAATTCAGCACGGGAAGGCTACAGAAACTCGTGCGCGCCTGCGTAAACGGTCTCCATAACATTCACGCCAGTCATTCCTGAAGCCAATGGATCGACGCTGGCTGTCTCCTTCGCCTTCCCAACGAAATCACAAAAGAATGTCAATGTCCACTGTCATACGGAATATGTACCTAGTATGTATAATATCCACAACAAGCGTGCACGATGCGCAGACAGAAAATCACTACATACACACAGCTGCCGCGACACCGAATATCAGAATGGGAATAAGTAGAAAACAAATGGGTCACTAAAATGTACCGTCAACGAATTACACGCGTCGTTAATATCACATACTCGCGCTGCCCTCGAGATCTATCAAGAGCAAAAGCAGCGAGTCAAAGAATCACAATACAGGTCGGATCATAGAAGGAATGCAGCGGCCGCGCCGACGATCACAAGAAGCGCCGCGGAAGCGTGCGTGCTAGACGCACCGCTGGTGGTCGAAGTTGTTGGAGAAACAGTGCTTCCGCTTCCCGTCGTGCCAGACGCTCCTGATCCTGTTGTCCCAGAAGCACCAGACGTGACTGATCCGCCGGTAGCAGTGGCACCGCTGGTCGAAGCGCTAGTCGTGGACGCCGCAAGGAAGAGATCTGTCGACTGGAAAGTCTGGCAGTTAGATGATGCTGGAATACGCGGAGAGTACGGAGGAGGCGTGTTCAGGGGGTCAGGCATGGACCATGTCGTAACTACAATACCGTCAGCGACCAATTATGGATGAAACAATAACGCGCAAAAACGGCTCACCAACACCGTTTGTCGTGTACACTCCGACAACGTCCTGTACATCGCCCTCGCAGCTCGTGAACTCGCCCTCCTGCACCGCACTTGGCATGTTGTACGAGCACCCAATGAGATCGTAGATGTTCAAGCAGTAGTCGGGGTTGGTGATGGAGTTGTAGCATGCCTTGAAACAGAACTGGTTTCCACCAACGAATGTGTTCCAGTTGAACACTTGTGTGAGAGTATGCCCATCCGAGTCAGTCGTGCCGTTGGAATAGACAATACCACCAAGCGGGTTGCCCTGTAGATCGGCTCCGTGGGGGTCGAGTTCACCACCCTCATCGGAAGGGTCGAGGCTGAGGCCGGTGTTGTTAATGAAACCAGACACTTGAATGTAGCCGGGCGTTTTCATCCACTGCGCAGCACGATCAACATCACGGAGCGCGGGTTACAGATGCCGATGACATCACAACTCACTTGCATGCCAGTGATAGCGCCTGGTGGGATAAGGCGGGTGCCGTGGTTGGGCTTCGTGCAGTACGCCACCACTCTGGCCTCGTCGTTTCCGATAGTCCCATCGGCCTCGGGGGATCCCCACAAGCAGAAGTCATCCTATTTATGAACCAAAGGCATCAATCAGCGATCTCTTTCCCCAATCCTCCCACAGCGTAACATCAACGAAGCGTGCGAACACCCATACACGAGTCGTGCGCAGCCAACGAAGGGAGATGACCTACAGGTGAGTTGAAAATCAGAGTCTGGCAATTCGAGGTAGGCCCAAGCGTAGTCGAGTTGCATATGTTGAAGCCGAATTGGGGTCCTCTCAGGACGGCGAATGGGTAGACCTGGTAGGGGATATCCGTAAATGCAAAGTGGAGCGTAGACAGGATCGGTGTTCCCGACGCCCCAGCAACCTGCCTGCGCTCGGGGGTAGTAGGCGTCGGTGCGGGGGTAATCTGGGGGTCTTCCGCTGCAAGTACGGAAGTAAACGAGTGGAATGCCGCAGCGAGGGCGACAAGGAGTACTTTTTTCGAAGGCATGATGCAGCCTGGGGGCGAAAAAGGTGGCGGGAGAAAGAAGTGTGGGTTCGGTGCGCCGCTGCCAACCCAGATTATAAGGGAGTTCTATAAATACTTGGTACACTCGCAGGGAGGTCCTAAAATAGCCAGGCAACACTCGTGCCGCAGCTACGCCCGCTGCCCCACCTCCGTTAATCATGCTGGTCTGGATTGTCCGTTCATACATTATTGGCGCTCTTTCAGACATATTGAATATATTTGGATGCGATAAATCCCATTCGTTGCACAGCGCCTTCAGAAAACTTGAGTTTATGCCGCCCGCAGACCGCAGACAGCCGCCATCATCCTTCTAGATGAATTTCCTACATACTTATAAGCCCCGGGATGACCAAATCCAGGTTACGGCAAAAAATTACTGGAGAACAGGGCCTGCACCTATGCGTCCAAACTCCAGAGAGAGCGTATTGCTGCGGCCTGACGCTCTATAAATTTCGAGCTAGATCACGAAAAGAAATTCCGCCTTTCGAAGATTCGATATGCCAGCGCACAATCCTATGTTATTCTCCGTTTTCTCTGTGAACTGGAGCACAAACATAAATTTCACTCTAATTTCATCTCATTATTTATAGACTTTCGAGTGACGGCGAAGAGCTATTAATAAATCATGCCACTGATCAGTCTGATCTTGCTTTATCGTGTACTTACAGAGCTTTCCGTTATGTCAAGATACCGCAGATGATTCTACCCTGACCTTTAATTCTATACTAATTTGAGAGGCGTATTGCTTTATATTAGCTCTGCGACGTCAACTCAAGCTCAAGGTTGGTGTTGAGGCCAGAGACAAATATAGTATTCTGAATCCTGTCAGCTAAAAATAAATGTGCCTTTGCCAGCAACAGCCGGTATTCGCTCTGTACCTGAAGCACCAGAAGGAGGTGAGCCATCTTTCGTCTCGTACCATCTTCTAAAGAGCCCCACCGTGTCTCACTTGTGTACAATAATTTTCGAAGTGCATTTTTCAGCTGCATATTTTACATGGTTATAATAGATTCAGAAGAGGACAAACTTATCGTGCTTCTAGTGCATGCAGAACTTCGTATATCGGAGACTATCTGCCTGTCTATTTTTGTAGAGCAGATTCTCTGTTGGGGAAATTTTTCGTTCTATTTTAATCGTTAGTCGACTAGCAAGAGTACGCATAATCAGGTCGAAGTTGGGGTATAAGCCTTCAACCATTTTCGACATGATCGCTGTTGACAGACGTGGTCCACAACGTGGCTCGCGTTCCAAGAATTTGAACTTCAAAATTTGTATCCTTCCATAATTTACAAGATATTATGTGGGCATAGCATCGAAGGAAGACATATCCGCATACTCTAAGGGGAGCGGGCGAGCCATTTGTTTGAAGCTCACCCACGAGGTGCATTTGAAGTGCGCAGCTGTAGTAGCATTTCAAGAACTCGGTTTACCAGCGACCGCTGAGAATGCGTTAGGGGAAGCGGATTGTGAGGTGAGATCATCCTGCGGTCTATTCATATTCTGTTGCACAATACATTCTGTATGAATATATCTGAGTGGCTCACCTCGCACTGGTACCACCATCCGCGTCGTTGCTGGTACCGCCGGAGGCCGTATATATTTTTCCAGTTTGACATATTATGTGATAATCCACTTTAAATACATGTGTCAAAATGACCGTCCGGTTTTCGGGAGACTTCGAGTTGAATGCGTGGACTCCTTACGGGCTCCGAGTTCAAGTAAAATTCTAGTTCAAAACTCAAACAGTGGCAATTATTTAGGTGGTATTCTGGCATAGGCACATAACATAGTTCTCACCGTCCGCCTCTGTTGTCTAGCTTTCTAGAACACAGCGTGGCCAAGCGTCATAAAACAGGTAGCCCTACTAAATAAAGTAGTGGATGCGTAATTATACACGTTCTAGTAATAGGCATTATCATCTACCAAAAAAACAAACCCGCTCCAACCACTAGGACGATGTCGTACCAGGGGCTTGAACAGCCGATTCTTTTTCATTAATGCTACTCCCCGACGCCGTATCATGCACAGGGACCTCGGGCTCGGTCGGCCGTCCCAACCTCTTGTTGTTGAGTTTAATCGCTTTCTTGCTATCCATATGAACATCACGTCAGAGGCCACTTTATAGCGATGTGAGAGAGAGGAGATAAAACGTACACCCAGGGCGGCACAATTCCTCCAGGAGGAATGACCCATGGCTCAGCCTTATCGGCCTCATGTGGCACGATGCGTCCACCGGATAGCTTTGTGATGATGAATGGGATACCGTTCAGGGTGATGTACGAGAGAACGCCAGCGATAACGCCGTAGGCGATGCTACCCCAAATATGTAAGTGTGGCATATATCGAAGGTGGAGGGAGGGACGCACTTGTAAGTTAGGGGAATAATGATCAAGGTTAGGAACGCGGGGACCCCGTCGCCAATGTACATCCAGTTTATCTCGACAACACTATTGAAATGACGTCAGCGCTACCGCGCAGGTGAAAACAGTATAAGATACGCACTTGCGAATCATGAGCGACCCCACGATAACGAGCGCGCCACCGGTTGCCCACGCGGGGATGGACGCGAAGATGGGCGCGAAGAAGACGCAGACAAAGAACATGATACCGACGGTCATAGCGGTCAGACCGGTCTTACCACCCTCTGCGCGAGTCATTTTCAGAAATTTAAGATAAGTGAGAAGTAGCGACATTATGCGACGCACCGCTGATACCCGTCGCACTCTCGATGAAAGCGGTGACGGGACTCACGCCCATCAGGGCGCCCATGCTGATGGAGAAAGCGTCTACGCAGTAAGCAATGCTAGACCCTTCAAAATCGAGGGTGACGGGGTCCCGCAGCCCTGCGAACTTGGCCATGGAGTACAAAGTTCTAATAAAACGTCAGAAAGGCCCACGCTCAGCCATGCCATTATTATTCACCCGGTAGTATCTGAGAAACGTAGTCAGATGAATACAGTACCGACTTGGGCGGAGTGACTAAACACATACCCAAAATATCGACATAGAGGAAAGTGATCAGCGCATACCAAATACGCCCATTTCTTGATTTCGCATTTTTAGCACGCGACCTAGATCACCACGAAAAATAGTTATACATACCCATAATGATGCTTTAGAAATATGATCAGTACCCCGCTTCTTCAACTTATAAAAGTGTAACTTACGTCGATCACATTTCCAATCTTTTCCAACTTATGGAACTGCACCACGTTTTTGAAGAAGTCGAACAGTGCGTCGCCCGAATCCGTATGCGGAAAGTATGTAACCGGTGTGTCGCGTGGCCATGAAATAATCGAAGTGAGCAGGATTCCAAGCAGGATTGCACCTCGAACACGGTACATCATGAGCAACAGAGTGATTATACTACCAAGATTGTATGAGCACAACACTAGCTGAACACGCATTGCATTACTCACCCGCCTGTGAAGATGCCCAGCCACATCGTCGGACTGCGGAGAACCCCACGCGCACAGTACCCTGGAAGATCAGCCACATAATCTGCACGAATGGGTTGGCGTAAGAAAAAGGCGACGTTCAGGGGAAAATCAATGACGCACTTTCAGCCTTGCACCCCCCAAGTCCAACAAGATTAACAGTGTCTCCTCCAATGACATTAAGACCGTTGGTGGACAGACCAATGAATCTGAGCATCGGCGACAAGAATCAGTCAGGGCGGAGAACGCCTTTGCCCGAGAGGTACCTACGCGATGAACAGCCCGATGCCGGCACCGACGGCAAGCACGAGCGACGGTGGCATGATGCGCACAAGCCACTGACGCAGTCCAAGAATAGACAAGATAAGGAATATCCATCTGGACAAATCAAAATCAGAATCGCTGTCAGCAAACCAGTCACCCGACCATGTGCATCGCTGCACGTAAAGCGAAGAGCGCCGTACCCCTCCAAGAACACAGCCCCGAGGGCCTGTCGGTAGCTAATGAGGCCGCTGCCGTGGAACCCAACGACGGAATAGGTGAACTGTCCAGGTGAGGGGTAAAGTTGAAGATATAGAGCGTGGATGACAGGAAAAAATGAGGGTGTACGCGTGGAGTATGTCAGTGAGTTGGATTCGAGTCACGTAGCTCAGCGGTAACTCACGTATGCATTGAGCCCGAGTCCAGGCGCGAGGCCGACTGGGATGTTCGCCAGTAAACCCATGAGGAACGACGCAAGAGCGGAAACGGCGGCGGTCGACGTGATAAGATCTTGACGGACTTCGTTTACACAGGTCAGATAAACCTGGTCAGAGACGCAAAGGTCGTCGGTGGTGCACACGCATGTGCCTCCGGTGTCGGCGAGGATGGAAGCATTAACTGATATCTGCAGCGTTTTCTTGAGAAAGAGGTTCATTATCCATGGAAGTGAGTAACGCACGATGTATGCCATTGCGGCCTAATGTCCAGCTGTATTTCAACATCGTTTCCATTAGGTTGGAGGTAAAATATAGGCGCACCCATGTTGTCAGTCCAGCTCGGATTTCAGTCTACCCGACGTTATGAACATGTCAGCGATCGAGAGAAAAGTGAATTATAGAGATGTACGCACTATGAATCGAGCCCCGGGACGTTCCCTCTTTGCACCAGACCCCTCCAACTTGAACCATCTGCCGACTGGTGTCCGCGCAACCTATATTGCAGAAAATATAAATCATGGTGACGAAAGCAGTTAACATAGAAAAACGAACGGCATTGTCAATCTTCTGTACGATACCCATGATACAGCGATGCTCCTTCGAGTATCAGCAACAGGTACGGGGTATAGACAGGCCAGTGATGCAAATTGACAAAGTTTGGAATGCAAGGTTTAAGTACCAAGGTTTTTCCCAGCCCGATGAGCAAAAGCGGCTATCATCCTGGAGCATCTCCACATTTATATCTAGGAACTATCGTGCGGCACTTTCACATGGCGATAAGAACGGCACGGCTTCGGGCATGTAGAATGAATTCAAGTTGGTGGAAATCCTGGGTGATATGTAACGTTAGAGAGGCACAACGGAATAGCCAGGCATAAAATATGATGAGATTAGATGACTTACCCAAAGTACGAATTGCGCGACCCTATTGTGGCTTAGCTCTGTCTCGAATACTGGCGCAACACCCTATCAGAGGCGAAGAGTTCGCGATAAGGAGTAGATTGTGGAGGTGTATAGGTCCAAAGCAAACAAATAGGGTCGAATAAGGCACGGAGGCGTCGTTTTCTCGACGAGGAAAATTGTCGCCACTTGTATTGAACAGCTGAGCAGCGCTCTCATGTCGTCGCCTTGGCAAGTTCGAGGAGATAAGCGAGATTTGCAACATGTATACCTTCGGTAGGCCCCGTTTTGTTACAACTTAGAAAGACAGGACAGTACCACTGAGGCCCGAAAAAGCCTGCGTAATTCAAGTGTAAATTCCGATAGGCTAGAAACGATATAAGATGAGCGTCGAGCAACAAGTTCAACGCTTGGAAGGATTTTGAACCAGAATTTGAATTTGAACATAGTCACGTGACTGATACGCGGTGTCGGCCGGTCCGATTCCTAGGTCAGCGGCAGCCGAGCGGCAGCAGTGGAACGTTCGCCTTTCACAAACTTTCCCAGAAATACAATATTTACAGGGCAGATAGACTTGAGATGAACGGGTTGAATGGTCCTTTACTTCTCCCATTTCGTCAAAGCTCCGTGTTATGGTGTTCGCTGTGCTAACTCGGATGAGTCCTTGCAAAGTCCTTGATCAGCAACATCATCCAAAATTAGAGGAGTCTGGTTCTGTCCAGTGGTTCAAACGGTCCAAACCGATCCTCCGTCTGCATCTCTCCACCAGCTCAGTAAATTTTCTAATCCTAAAGAACCTGGACAAATTCTTGAAGCTAATAATTTAAAGTTGATTCAAAGCCTGTTTTCTGATCAGAACAAGTGTACCAATGATAGCAATATGTAGTACTACGCATCTACTTTCCTCCGCTAGCAAGGTTAGGAAACGAAAACTTACATGAGATATTCTGGAGTTATTCTCTATTGCGTCGCACAGGATTATGCCTCCACCAAACTTGTGTTAGGTGCAAGTACAATCGTGAGCTGGGAGTGGTAGGTATTCAACACCATGTGGTTTGGGAGACTTTTTCGACAACAAAATGGCAAATTACAATGGTTGTTTCCGCCTCACTGAACATGGAAATGCAATAAAAATATTTTTAAGAATACTTAACAAAGCTGTCGCCAGTCCTAGTTCTATCATGTTCAAGCCATGAAAGCCAGGCTATCAGTCATTGATATTCGGACCAGAAATCCAGTCCTCCCTTGAGCTGAGTCATATTGACATCTGAGAATGACTGAAATAAAAAGAACTGCGCACATTGATTGCCGTTCGTTAGGTTCCCGCTGTTCACTTGCACTGCACGACGCTGCCATGCAAGCCAGTCCTTGCATAGCCCGGCCTAGCTCGACTGGAGTGCCGAGGCGCATCTCGGTGGGCTGTGATAAACCGAGTAGAAATTGATTGACTGGCTGAACTGCAGTGTAGGCGCTTGGTTTCACCTAATATAATCTGGCCACAATGTGAACCAGTGCGAATTGACCTATATATAATCGAAACGAACAGTCGGATTAGTCCACGCGAGGATGTTACAAGTGAACCAGTGAATCTGGCATTATTCAATCTTGAACCCCGGTTTCTTGTTGAAACCCTGGGTTTCTACAAATATTTTTCGAAACTCGTCAAGTCTTAGCAAGAGCAATTTTGTACTCTATTTGTGCGTGGGTCTCTGCCGAATTGATCCGATTATGCCGCCGTACTTCCGGCTTGCCCGTCCATCCTCCACCCCTGCCTTTCCGGCGTATATACTACCCTTTGTGCAACTCAGCTGAAGATGATATAGCGGTCATTCCCAATTTATTCCATATATTTAATTAATATTTGTATAAAAAAAAGGAAAAAAAAAACTGTACTGGGCGTGAATCACTGACAACTAACAGGTTGTTTTTGACCATTACTCATGGTGTTCAGGACCCTAGGTGTGAGCCCATTGCGTTATGTTACGGATCACAGTCACAGATCTGTTCACTAACAAGCATGGTGGGTAAGTATTTCCACAAGAATCCGTGCATTTATTGAGCACAGATGAAGTCTGACACGCCTAGTTTGCACGCGAACACATGCTCATGGGCATTGTGGTCTGGTAGTCACGCGGCGCGTGGTTTAAGTCCCAGATAATTTTTTTTGGCCTGAAACTGCTCCTCCAGTGTGTATGTCTTAATGAACTATGCCTGAGCAATTGCTGAATGCATCAAGGACGCACAACCATGACCCCAAGGTCCCGCGCGGAGAAGCGGACATTGAATTCGGCGCTCTGCCGGCTCACTGCCGTCCCTTGTTTATTTTGTAGAAACCCTTTAGAAACCTGACTTCAATTTTTGGAATCCCAAGAAACCGGGTTTCAAAATAGAATAACCCGTGAGTCTGCCATCCGGTCATTGGGTACAAGAATGGCATATACTTATACTCTCTCCCTCTCAAATCCTGCCCCTCCCATCTCTTTCTTCCTCCCACCACATCCTAACTTGCAAAGTACTCTGAGTATACAATGATCAGAACCTCTCTGTGATTATCTAGAATGAACCACGACGACGTACCATGGACCTGGACTGGTGAGTAACTTGAGCAAGCTGCAGTAGCCGCGGAATAATAATGAGCAGGAAATCTAGGACGGCGTGAAGAGTACTATGACCGAGGCTCACAGTCGACAGATGTCGTGTACACGAGTCCCATCGTTCTCCTTTCTTCCTCTGCGATGGCGGAGGAGAGTCCCAACACGTCTCAGGCCGTACTCACCGCACAGACCGCCCAGCCGCACAATTTTGAATATTGCAGCCTACAAAACCAGAATATCAGCCCAAAGATGTATACGTTTGACGAGTGCGAGGCACCTCACCGTATAGATTATTGTTCGGGGGACCACAATTACCCTCACGCGCTCGTCGCCGCTCCACCAATACCATTACCGCCGTTGGCGAGCGAGCCCATTTTAGTACATCCTCTGTTGGCGTACCACGTGTCCCCGCCCATCCGATACAATCTCGAAATGCCGCCCTCGTCAGCCTCATTAGCTCTGGCACTGGCAGAACGCGTGTCCCGCCAATACTGCTGCTATGAGCCCAGCTACAGTAGGATCAATCACAATCCGCGTTGCAGGAGTAGAACGGCCGATAGTAGTATTTCCAAACCATTTGGATGAGGGTGTCGTTACTGTTGACGACGTGCTCTGCAGAGTCCACGAAGCATTTCACGCCAGCTCCGTCGGTGATGGTGGATGGGACTTCAGCGCAGCCTCATCAGCAGACAGGTGGTGTTCCCGGGACGGGCATTGCGGCGCGTCAGCGCATGCAAGGAGGAGATCAGGAAGTCAAACGACAAGTACATTCAGCAGGGACTTGCGCAGCAATATCTGGTGGGGAGGGCTGGCACCGAGTACAGCAGAGGGGGACGTATGGATTCTCCACATCAACGTGACCAGCACCGTATGAGTCGGAATGCATCGCAGACCAGGAAAAGCGAGGACGTTGATAAGCTTTGGATTCTCGTCTAAGTAGGGAGACGGCCCTCAGACGGAGACGTGACGGAGAACAGGGAAGAGAAAGGTAGCCGCGTAATAACCGAGTACCCGTACAAGTAGCTAGCGCAGTCTATCTTGATGCCACAACATGCCACGACCAGGGTGTATATTTCGCCGATAGAGGGAGGATAAGAGACCCCGCGATACGATTGAGAACGCCCTGGGTAACAGGCCAGATGGTGGTTGAAAGCAAGAGGTTTTACAAAGCGGACATAAACAAGCAGATCATCTAACATTCGCACGATATAATTGGACACGCAACTCGTACCGAACTCTACAGGCACGCTCGATCCCCTTATTCTTTTCAAGCTACAAGAATCTAGTTTACCTACAAATCGTATCAATGGTTGCGTACTGTACAGTCGTATGTAGTCAATGGTGCTCCGGCTCGGGGCTCGGGGGCCCGGAATCAACATTTGGAGGAGTGGACACATGCAGACTCTGAATCTCGTCGTAGTCAGGCGGGATAAATGGAGTCGGAGTGCGAGAGTGTGGAGAGACTTGTCGATCAGGAGGTTGAACATGATTATTCTGCGCAGGATGTGCAACTGGATGCTGATTTGTTGAAGCAGGAGGCATAAAGCGATGCTGCAACTGCTGCTGCACATTTTCATGATAACGCATCCAATTCATCGCAGATCGGTGCGCTGCCATATGATGCGCAGCATGTTGGGCGGCTGATCTCTGAGCAGCTTGATGTAACGCGACCTGTCCCTGCCAATGATTCACGACATGCTGGGCCGAGATCATAGGGTGCGGCGGCTGTGGGGGTACGTTGGGGATCACAGGTGGGTTATGCTGCCAGTGAGGTATGGCTGGAATTACAGGTGGATGTTGCTGTGGCGCATGCGTGGCTCCAGATAAATTGTCCCATGACAATGTTCCTGCAGGATGAGGATGCACCGGCTGAGGCGCAACGACGGCGTTTGCATTATGTGTCTGGTGTTGCGCATTGGCCCTATTTAGTTGGCCTAGATCTGAAGACGTAGGATGGTGAGCCGGATTTGTCGGATTAACTGGGATTGCCTGAACTGCGACGTCGAGAAGAGAAAGGCAGATGAGTGCTTTGATATACGACCAGCGCATTGTTGTGGTTGGGGAAGTCCAGCTTAAGGGATATGAATAGCATTTCTCCCTATTTATGCTTCTTCTACAATCTAGATATCAATTATGTGGGTAGGCTTTAGTGGATCATAACGACGACCATCTCCCATCACACACAATTAGTGACAGCAGTTTGACCATCAGAGAAACCCACAAATCCACAAAACATCCCTCAGTTTATTTGCACTGGTCACGAGAGAAATAAAGCCGCGCCTCAGGCCCTTCTCTGCATTTCCTTCGAAGAGGATAGGCGCAGTTTCGATTTCCTTGAGGGTACAGTCACCGACCTACGAAGTGGAATATCAGCGCACGCGGCGCTTTTGTCCGTGTTTAACCAGGGCCCGCCCACATTCCCCCCACGCAGAATTCCCATTGACAATGCCCATCCAATTTCCTCGAAGTTCCTTGCAGAGCCGCCACTCACCGCTCAGTACACAGCCCGTGTTCTCTCCTCACTGAACAAGGAGCGCATCCTGCGCGGAACGCCTTTCCATGCATACAGATCGACGCGCATATAAGGAGTCTGTAGATCAGGTACGTGTTAATGGTCTCATGGAGTATGTAAAATAATTACACTGAATAAAATTTATGGCCGTGCCCATTTTATAGTAGAGTAATCATACGGTTTTAAAGCTATTAAGGCTGGGACTTCTGGGGAAACTGTGTAGGACACATCGTCAAATTGCCAATATGTCCCTATTGAGGCCTTTCCGATATTGAACGTGGAAGCGAAAGACGCTCGGTATACTGTGATAATCGGCGGTACGCAGACGTGATGATATTTTAGGTCGCCGTTCAAGCCCTCAAAGGAACGCGAATCTCACCGGAAAAATGAGTTTTCGTATACAACACTGGGAATAATTGGGTCTCCGCCTTCTCCGGTCTCAGGCAGCAGGTCTACCGCAGACACCATCGACACGATAAGCAGCCAGAGGGACGCGTTGACCAAGTCGCTACCTGGGCAGCGCCTATTTTGTGTGTTCCAACACTCGTTAGGTCGACAAATAATTTGGCTTTAACTACGCACCTCCTTCCAAATCCGTACGCATAGTTTGCAGGATCCCGCTTTCGTTCAAGTTCGGGTTCCACAGGAACAAGAAATCTGTCTGGATTAAAAACGTGGGGATCGGGATACAATGTTTCGTCGCGAAGCATTGACCTAAGTATTTAAATATTTTAGTAAACATTTCGGAAACAAGAAAGAAAATGGATAAGAGATACCAGATGTTTGCCAGAACCTATATCGACAATTCTGTAAGAGGTATAGAGAAGATAGACTAAGAAACGCGCCACGCTATCACCCGGAATATGCATTCCTTCATAAATGTCGTCCTGTTTCAAGCAATGCGGTATTGCTTGCAAGAGAACGGAATATTGATATCGTATAATGAATCTCAGCATGCTACTCACCAATTGGAGTCGGCGCGGCCCAACGGAGAGTTTCCTTAAACACACACTCCACTGTTACGAGAATGATATAAGATATATGAGCCATTCAAAGACGAGGCCTGAACAGGGCAAATTTTACGCACAATATGGTAATGCAGCACGATCTTCGAAGGAGGGTACTCTGTCCGTTCCTACCACGCTGTCAAATTCCTTTTGCGCCCTTTTCAATATGTCGGGATATTGGATCATAGCAAGAAGAAAATGAGATATCAACGCTACCGACTGCATTCGATAAATGAGAATAATGAATGGTTGAAAGCCGCCGAATCAGTATTCTTTGACTCACCGTGTCTGCACTAGCGGCGTACATCGAATTCGCAGTCCATTTAGCGTCATGATTTACTTCATCGGTAAGAGGAGTCCCTGAGTGAAGGAAGGCCGAACAGAACGAGTGCGCTCCCTGTGAATCAGGAAATTCCTACACATTTACGAACAAATCATTGATGCGATACGAAACGCTCGTACCTTAGAGTTTTCCTTTGCCCATTCCCAAGGGCCCGCCGCGAATTGCTCGTACTTCTTTTTGAAGTCCCTCGCCTCGCGTAAAAACCACCCACTCGGTGGGAAGAGACACTCGGGTATGTACCTTAAAAAGGGGAGCACGTCAACTGTCCACACTCCAAATTGGCCAGTAATCCGGTTGGCGATGATCGATAGACAGTCCTCGGCCATTTCGAGGTACACATCTTTTCCTGCGTCCACGGGCTCCGAATCGCGCTGCGTAGCGTCCTTTTTCGGACCGGTTTCCGTCTTCACGGTATATCCGTAGACCACCCCGAGCGCAAGTCCCCCACTATATGCTCTGATATGAGCTATGTATGCTTCAGGGTCGTTCGCGAGACGGTGTATGAAGATGCGCGTGTGTTGAATAAGCCAATCGTGGTATTGGGGAATCTGGCGTGCACCGAGGGTGCGGTGCATCATGGCACGCTGGCGTCTGAACTGAGGCGTATAGGATTTGAAGGGGAGATTAAGCGAGTATGGACGTGTAAATGGTAGTCAGGGTAATCATGTAAGTGAATAACGTACTAGGCGGTTTAGGCCGCAGCTAAGAAAAAATATCAAGCTGGTGCGTGTTATGAAATGGATAGACGTCGACCTACAGCTCGTCAGCCATGATTGTACGTGGCCTATCAGAATAGATTGCCCCCCGTTTGTCCAGGAGCTCGAATGCAACTTCTGGGTTGTTGACGAAAATGATTTTCTTCCCAAGTACATTCAAGTAGCATATATCGCCTGCGACAGAAAATAAATGTAGCCGCCGAGAAACTCATGAAT
Organism: Hypholoma fasciculare; assembly: GCA_016801325.1. Taxonomy (NCBI): domain Eukaryota; kingdom Fungi; phylum Basidiomycota; class Agaricomycetes; order Agaricales; family Strophariaceae; genus Hypholoma; species Hypholoma fasciculare. Next base: position 16,934 of record JAEKIV010000412.1, read on the forward strand.
TCGCTATGTACTCACCTTATGACTTCGCCCATCTAGTAGCTGTGACCCAGAGCTCCTTTGAAGGCAACTCTAAAAGATTGCCAAGCAGAGGTAATCCAGGCGGACCTGGCGGTAATTTACTTCGCCTCTCCTTCACGAAATGCATACGCGCCGCAAGGAATAAGCATGTTATCAACGGGAGACTGCAAAAGGGAAGAAAAAGATGCTCGAAAGGGCGACCGGACATGGTTTCATCCGTGGACGCTTTACGTGACGGGGGATAGTTCATATGCCAGTGCTGTGGGTTATGAATAAGAAAGTGGACGTCAACAGGACTTCTATCTTAATACTCGACCCGATCACCTCGGGTGCCTCGGAGCGTCAGTGGCGCGATTTAATTCTAGGTTACGTACAAATAGTAATTGAATCAACAAATTCAAGACGTCAACTACCCGAGCGAACGCCACCGATAAATGAGGCGCATACATTGGCGGCGTTGAGCGGTATGTATATAGGTTGACCTAAACAGATAGACGAAATAAGGACGCTTGAGGTACGCATGAGTTCTTGAAGCCTGTGGGTGCATTGCAGTATGCAATAATTTTCTTTTTAGAACACGGATTTTGTTGGGATCTTGTGCATTTTACGTAAAAACTGCCTAAGTCGATCCTGATGTTCTAAAAATGTTTTACTTGTACAAAACCCAAACAAAACCGAGTTGAAAACAATTCGAGCGTCTAAATCCTAACGAGTTTCCGCCAAAAATAAGATCAACTGCTTTGATCCGGGTCTATGATCCGCGAGTGTCATCCGAGTCGTAGCGTGTATTTAGCGCCGTTCTTTTTGCCAAGGTCAAATTTCTAGCTGTTGACTTTATCTCTTTCATGAAATTCCTTACATATACCTTACCTAAGGCACTCCCCTTCTTTTGTGTTTGCCGTCTTCCACTTCACACATCTCTCGTTATACTTCGCCAGTCGAGCTTTTTATTTTTCTACCACCATTGCGTTTTAAAACTATTCTTTCTCGGTACTTTCTCGAAGAAATACTAGTTCGCCTGCATTAACTTGAGTTCGACTCACAGACTGCTTTCTTCGGATGACTCGGCGGCTGGTGCCTGTGACTAGCCTCGCCATTGCACGTCATTTATAGCGACCAAAAACGTTAATTCAAATTTCTCCCGCAAACTCAAAGGTGCTGCCTCCGAGTCATGGCTAATTTCTCACTCTGCACTTCGTGATCCCATTTAGAAGAAACATATCCCACTTATTCACTGTCTAACGAGTAGAGTACTTATCACAGACCTTATTCAAACGTCCCTTGAACTTACAACGCAACAACGCTCACCAAGATATCCGGACACGTGATTACGTCCCGGGACTTGCGGCGCAACCGCTGCGGCGATGATTTCAACTTCTTCGCTACTACATACTTACAAGGAACTTCAAGTTCTCAGCACATACCAAGCGCCAAATCGAAATAAAGAAACCACAGTTTCGGATATCCAAATGTCGGAAACACCACCGACACCTAGTTAGTCATTTCGCAGTCGAAATAGATAAGAGCATCTGCTGACCGCTCTTATGCAATCTTTCTAACTTACCTCGGGGCCTCATCTACTACAACTTAACCACTATACGACATGATAGCAAGTATACGTCGTCCAAAAGCACTTCCACTCGATTCAGAAACCGAAGATCTCTTGGGCACAGTCAAGGAAGTCCCTGACACGTCGTTGTCGCCACTCCCACCTCTGGTTCTCCCTTCAGCTGGTACGCTACTAGACTTCCCAACACAAGGCATGTCTCTCCAGTTATTAATTGAAACCGTTTGGTTTGGAAATTTCGTTGACCCGGACTTCTCACTCCCACAATTTTATAGATGAAACTCTGTCAGGCCTGACACCGGCACAGTTGTATGATATGAATCAGGCGAGTTATCCTGCACCCATAAAGACGGTTTTCAGTTCAAATCTTACTCAGCCTTTGGGAACGACCTTTTATTAGGATCTATATCGCGATTCCGTTCCGGCACGCGCGCTCATCGATGCGGTCGCACCTATGTCAGAGCTTCGGAGCGAGTATGAGAATGGGTCCGCTGCATTTTTGAAAGAAATAGACTGGCTCGTCGCCAACGGATATACATACGTGCGTCGGACGCGCGGTGACGGAGACTGTTTCTACAGATGTCAGTCCTCATCCATTTTAGCCTATGACGCGTATAACGCCACCCCTGGGCCTTGAGCTTTTTTTGACCACACACTTTTCTTCCCTTTTCATTTATTTACCGTCTGACGGCATGCAGAACGCTGACCACAACGCCTAGGCACTTCCAGCCCTCGGCTTTGCTTACATCCACCGCCTACTTTCGCTTGAAACATCAGCGCGTGATATTGCCGTTGCCACCGCACTTTCCCTCATCGACGGGCACCCCGCCATTCTCGATGACGCAGGAATCGAGCGGCTTGTATACGAGGACTATTACGAACTGCTCAAGGAACTCGTAGAGAAGGCCGGGAAGGGGATGAGCGAAGCAGAGCTGTTAGAAATCTTCCAGACCCCCGAGAGTACGTTTTCGCACATGCATCTAGCGTGAGGCTTCTTTCGTACACGCACGCTGAACGCACGCACAATTTTATTTCCAGATTCGAACGCGGTTGTTTTATACCTGCGTCTCCTGACTGTGCGTGCTCACCCCATCTCCTCTCATTCTCCGCGTATCGATCGTATTGAAACATGCGTTCTATTCAAACATATAGTCCGCGCAGATACGGCTGAACCGCGATAACTACGAGGGCTTCCTCGTGCACCCGGACACCAAAGAGCTAATGTCCGTTGATTCATTTACCGCCAATGTTGTGCAGGCGATGGGCAAGGAGGCTGGTATGTATCGTCTTCATGGATTATACGAGAAACTTAATACAAGAGTATATTCCTAGATAATGTCGAGATAGACGCGCTGTCGCACGCGCTGCAGCTCAACCTTGATCTGGCTTATCTTAACGGTGTGCGCCAGGATGGAGTCGACTTTATACCCTTTCGGAATGCGCCCGTCAAAGACGATGCGCCGCTGGTCTTGCTTTACAGGTGCGTCAGTCAGGTCCCCTCCCGATCCTTGGCTATTTCTGCCGCCATTCTTCTCGTTTCTACGCCGCTCGCACCCCTTATGTTCTCCTTTCCTGCACGAGGCTCGCTGCCTATGCCGACTTTGTTTAGGGGCTTGTATGCTTGCCTACGTCCCCTTGTCCGTAATTTCATTTGCGCTCATATTGATCTCAATTTGTGGTCCTATCCATATAGACCCGGGCATTATGATATCCTTGTCAAGCAGTAGACCCCTTGCGTGCTCGGCAACGTGGATGACGCTACAGAAATGATCTCATGACGGTCGTGTGCTGTTTTCGACATAATGGAGGTTGAAACGTTTACCGTATATCCCCAAATATGAAGGCGTTTGTACTACTTACTGGTCATGGGTGGACGCTGTACAATATAACAACAAATATTCTCCGTGTATTTGAGGTGCTTACAGTGCACGAAATTAGAGGTATTATTTTTTCCTCTGTTGAAATCCAGGGGCATCTAGGAGATGACGGGAGGCGGGTGAGCCGCCAACAACCTGCGACATGGGACAACTGAGGCCACGGGCTCCGCCATTGGTCCGTCTAATCCGTCCGAATCAACTGCACGTCCACAACATGCTTTGGTCCATTTTTTTTTACCCGAGAAGCTCCCCACCGCAGTTAACTTAGCGTTTTCGGGAGGGTCCGCCGCTAGCCTCGCTAGAGAGAAAGTCTTGACCCGGACTTAGTCTGACGTATTGTGAGCACAAATTCTAGCACGGACCGGTATAAACGTCGTCAACTGTAACCGCCACCGGCGAAGATCCGCTCTGAAATACTACTTCCAATGTAAGAATAAAAACCTGTCGATAAAACGGTCTAATATCATGTACCAGGACAATTTTCTGATGCACCGGATATTGCTACAGTCAATCCAAACTAACTTTTAATTTGCGCAAAATTCGTCAGTCGCTATGCGTCGTTACTGCGCCATAATTGCAGAAGTCTAACTTTAAAATGTGCTGAATATGTACCACACGCGGAAATATACGGCCAAACCTTGGTCAAAATTGGCCTCCTGTTCGAAACAAATTGAAGCTAAAAGGGAGTTGAATTCCTTCGAGAAATCACGGACGTGTGGCGTGTGGCCACACAAGTTCAACACAAGTTACACACAGATTAAAGTCACGGTGGGTAATACAGTATCCTCGTTCATCTTGAATCTAGGACGAGATTGATATAAGTATAACCAGGATTTACACGATGTTTACTACATAAGTAGTGCAGTATACATTCGTAGTGCGATCAGAGGGTTACTTAATCTGATTAATCATGAAGCGACGGTAAGTACGTATTATTGAACCAGAGGCCGGAGTGATGCGTATTGACGTTACATATATACATGAGGCCCGAGGAGACGTACTACAAGTAGAACATCTTAAATGCCACTCGCTTTCTTTCTTCAATTCTTCAACCTTAGCTCTTCACTTCGTGATATACCGCTCTCTTTTCTATATTGGTTAACATGGATCTACAACACGGGCATGCAGACTACGAGACGCTCTTGAAGACGTTATGGAAGTGAGTTCCGATCGTCCTCAGGCTTCAAGCTCAAAGCAGTGTTCCTACCTACTGACTATACTACCGTTTTTTGCTACATATTAACCAATAGCAACGCTAATTCCCATCAACGAGACAATATCAAGTGAGTATCCAGATCAGATTTTATACACTGTCGTCCACTGAATCGTCTTATTGAGATAGCCCTGCGACATACAAGCGACCGACGGTACTCTCGAGGTATGTTCCTTTTTTTGTCTAGGTTGTTTATGCCACTCAACATCAAGTAGCCACAAGCCACGCGTGTACGCTCTACTGATAGGGATTGACCGTCCTGCAAGCTTCCAGCCTCTCCGCGGCGCCGTAGCCGATGCGCTCGCATTCAAAGAATATCTTGAAAACGAAGTTGCCGTGCCTAGTGACCGGATAACCGTCCTTCTCAATTGGTCTGCGAGGCGTCGCGATATCATTGACGCACTACGCGATATTGCAACGAACGACCAAGTCAAGCGGGGCGACCCGATTATAGTGTATTTTGCAGGCTATGGGGCCGAAATCATTTACTCCGAAGACGACTTCAAGCGCACCAGCCAATTCATTATTCCATACGACTATAGTCACCAACAAGGGAGCGAAGTACCTGCCATTCCAGATCAGACGATAGCGGCACTGCTAGGAGAAGTTGCTGATGTCAAAGGGGAAAACATCGTGAGTGATTTTGTTCGCGAATATATCCGCCATTTATCTGATACGTGTCACATACGTAGACCGTTATTTTAGATTGCTCATACACTATGTCTGGAGTACTTCCGCTTGAGGAAGGGTCAAGCTTCCGCGTTCGCTCTGCATCTATATCTCCCCGCGTCCACCCTCCAGGCCTAGATCGCGATCTCTTCCAAGGTCGTGGTAGATTTTCGGGACTTGCAATCAAAACACCATTCGACATCGTAGCTCGGCGTTTTATTCTCGTTCAAGCATGCGGGCCATCTGAGCTTGCCCTCGAGACGTACACCAGAGGGAATTTTACCAAAGCGTTTCTCCAGCTCCTTCGTAATAGTTCCCCTCATGAACTACAATATTCAGATATCGTATCTCATATGGATCAGATACCGAGGTATTCTCTCTGCGCTTGTCTGTTACTATTAACACTGAAGTTCAATCTTCGTAGCCAAAGCCCTCAGTTACTGGGCCCATTTCCCGGGAAAACACTCTTCGATGGAAAGGTTCTCATAACTCATCAGCCTTGCTTTTCTCTCAAATATACGGAGGGAAAGCTACAACTTGACGCTGGCAAAGTTCACGGTATAACTCTTGCCTCAGAGTTTACTGTCTATGCTATCAGTGATACCTCCTTCCGAACTCCTCTGGGTGTGTTGAACGTTCGATCTCTAGGCCCCTTCTCCACCGAGCTCGCTATTCCCCTTTGTCCCACACCTTTTATATCTGATACTGCATTTGCTATTCAAACGAAGCTCGGTGAACGAGAAGATGTCCGCTTATACTTCCCTACGGATGATCGCATTCTTCCCTGCTATGACGCTCTCCTTACCTTAATGGGCACCGGCGAAGAAGTTCTTCAACATATAAAAATTGTGCCTGAGCCCAAGGATGCGCACATCGAGGTTTCGATCGAGAACGATAAAGTCGTTTTTCTGATTCGCGACCAGCAAGTCCTGCAATATGGTCTCACTCGTATGCCACACGAGATTGATCCCACCTTCGAGGAGATGTTTTCCGTCCTCAAGGCAGCGGCAAACTATTATTGGAAATTCAATAGAACAAACGATGAGCCTGAAATTACCCGAAACGTCGATTTTCAGTTCTACAAATTAGAAGATCCGGAAGATTTTTTCTCGGCTGGTCCTTCTAACATGGTTCCGACCGGTCCCAGCCTGGCTCGAAATGGCGTAATTGAACTGGTTGTCGAAGAGGGCGTGGGATATGGATTAAATCTGGTAAACAACAGCTGTCACGATCTGTACCCGTATTTGTTCTATTTCGACTGTAGTGATTTGAGCATCGGTACGTTTTGTCAACCTTCTTGTATATCTTATTTTGAATATTTTTGAAATTCAGGAACGTACTACCAGCCAATCAAGAAAAAGGACCGGGAATTCATCGAACCGCCCCTCAAGAAGAATGGTGGTACGCTGTCCATTGGGTATGGTAACAACGGATCTCTTCCATTCGCCTATTTTCTCCGTCCCAATCAGGCCATCGATGTCGGTTTCCTGAAGCTCTTTTTGTCCACCTCACCCATCGATCTATCGGCTCTGCCGCAACCAACTCCATTCAACGTCACCCGGTCAGGCGTAAATTTCTCTAGGCCTGCAAAAGACACTTGGGGTACTATTCTCATTCCTATAGTACAACACCGATTCCCCCCAAATTCTACCTCCTTAGAGAGCTGTCCGCAGTGTGGCAACGCCTATACTTCTGCTTTTCGCATTAATGCGGATATTCTTGCCACGGAGAACAAAAACTTAAAACAAGAACTGGCTATCCAACGGGACCGCTCGGAATTAGAGAAGCAGCAACTTCGTTTGAAATGTGATAGGCTTTCGGTGGAGCTTAAGGCTAAGGGCGTAATCGGAACAAGTCCTAAGGCGGTTAGACGCCTTACTACTTCTCCAGTGCGGACTTCGAGCCCTTCTCTTCGACAAATTACTGCCTCATTCAACTCAGCGACCATGTACTTGACAAATAAATTCGAGGATGTCTTACATTGGGTGCGTAAGCTCGGCCACAGACCAACTATTCCGAACCGACGGCCGACTCTTGTCAATCATATCTGCGAGTGAAAAACATTGCCACCGGCCGATATGATTTTGCGTTTTTTTTTTTTCAAACAGGCGTCGTTCCGCTCTCTTTTAATTTCTCGAAGAACAGAGACATATATCCCTTAACTATAAATCTCATCCCGATGCCGTAAAGCTGTAGAGCTATCTCACCCTTTTTCAGGAGGCAACTCTGCAAAGAGGTATATATGATGATATGATGATATCGTAATTGTAGTCTATGATATATGCCTATTTAATTATCTCAAAAACTACTGTACTCGGAAACATTCCTTCATGAATCTTACTAGTTCTCTATTTATTATTTACTACGAATAAATTTATTGTACTATGCCACTTTTAAGGTATCGATTTGTCTGCTCTTGACTAATGTGCAAAGCTCCACAGTGCAACCCAAACTGGTATGCAAAGAAACAAAAAGGTTGATCTATTCAAGTTTATTCCCACAAAACACGAACATTATCCATAGATAATAGACACGGTCGTAACGCCGACGAGCATTATTATCGCTGCGATTCACTCGTGGCTCTCGCAGACTCTCACCATTGACAGTCGTTGATTACCGTCACATCGATTGCCTCGAGTGTTTCTATCGATCGGGATGCTTATCCATCCTTGATAAATCCTCATGGAAAGGGCATGTCGGTACGTTATTATTATCAGCCAATTATCGGCCTTGTCTTTTACACAACTTCTACACATCTGTAAACTGAGAAAAACTCCGGTCTGAAAATACCCTCCGATCCGACATGAGCGGTGAGACCCGTGGAATTATGTAGAATCTCAATCGATGGCAGCATACGCTTTCGCGTTCCTGCAAGGTTTGAACAAGGTTTGAATGGCTGACAGATGTTGAGCATTAGAGGTCCTTGTTTGGTCGAGTTTGCTCCCAATTAACCCGTACGCGTGATGGGTTCCTTTCGCAGAGGTCCTGGAGCCACCTTACCAGTCGCCAGATGTCCTCAACTTCAACATCTACTGCAATGCCTGCTCATAAAGGAGGCTGTCGTTCCTCACTTCCTAATATTCCGTTGGATATTTATGGGCTAATCATCGACGAATATGTATCCAGCTGTCAACCCGCCGAAAAAATGAAGAGCCTTAAGAATCTCTCGATGACGAACCGCAGCTTCCGAGCAGTTTGCTATCCGCATTTATTCTCCAGGTTGTGCTTAAATCAAGAATATGATCATAAGGATCGCCCCTTCCTCGTGTCTGCTCCCAACATCGCCAAGTTTGCCCGCAAATTGAATTCATTTTCTGCCACACATTTTCGCGGAGTGATCCAACGAGCCATATCAAGGGTAAATTCGCTTCGGATCTATGCGCAAAGCTTTGTTCTTCCAGATTGAAAGAGATAAATATCGAAGCGCTTTCCGAGCCTCTCGATTGGCGGCATCTATCTTCAACGTTCAACATTGGCCTCTGGTCTGACGCGACTCATCTTGTCGGCAAACCTCACTTGTTTATCCTTAACTGAATTTTAGAACCTGCCGCTGGAGCTCTTTCTGCATCTACGAGAATCCGTAAACATCACCACTCTCGCTCTATACGACTGTAGTATTGCTGTCGACGACTTGTTTCACGCAGAGGCAGTTAATTCTGTGAGGCGGCATCTTTGGCCGATACAGGAATACAGCGTCAGTCCTCGCTGTCACTTAGAATCTAGTATTATGATGGGTGGCATTTACTCTCCGTTGAAGAACCCTGCGATTTTTGACTTCAGCAAATTGCGGTGTCTGGCTGTCGGCTGGACAACCTCAGAGGATGTCCAAGCGACTCGCATGATTATGAAGGAAGCGGCAGAGCTCATGAGTTTAAAATGTCTACGTAAGTCATTTTTAACTACTCGCTATCGAATGAACCTTGAGACTAGCTAATATCTGAGCAGTATTTCTACAACCAGGAGCCGGATTCTCATTTGAGGGACTAGCAGAAAGTATTTTATACGGCTCTGTGGCCTGTTTATATATTCGGTGTTAGCGACAGGCACAATGGCACAGCGAGCCATATTTAGAGTCTAGACACCTGTTTGCGATTCTTCGTCTCCATTCCTAGAATGACCGGTTTTGGTGATAGATGGAGCTGTTAAATCTACGCTTCTCTCTGCAGTGGCGATGTCCAAGAATATTCTCGGCGTTATGACCTTCTCCTGATCCGTGCCATTTGTCGATGTGTGCTGCCCTCCAGTCAATCCAGTCCGTGTGCGCCGATATTCATCTCTGACGCAATATAATATTTTGAATGATGTCAGTTCCAGCACTTTCTTATTGCAGAGTGAGCGAAAGTAAATTCTTGAAAAATTCGTGAACCCGACGAGAACCGTGATCACAGTCAGCAAAAAAAGATCTAAAAATAGTCCACCGAGGGAAATACGTTACACCGCCACACGACGCACGGGGCCAAACCGCCGCTGCTGACAGTTGGCTTTCACCGTCACCAACATCGACCAAAAGGCCACTGCCTCACTACAGCTCAGTAGGCGACCTCACTCATTTCTCCCTCTACATCGCCGTCATGTCCCAGACGTCTGGCTCCACCGCTGCGAGCTCGAGCTCGAGTTTCAAACCTATCCCACTCACGGCGGCCGCCGGTGTGCTCTCAATCACGCAACCCCAGCAGACGGCGACGTCCTTCTTCAAGATTGCCTCTGGCGAGCTCATCACTTTCGGATGGAACTTTTCCTCCATCCTCGCGACGCCGACGCACCTCACGGTTTCCGCTGTGTGCGCCAACGGCAACACATATCCAGTTGGTCCCTCAGACGGTATCATCCCAGGGACGGCGACGGAGGTGGTGTGGGATGTGTGGTCGTACCAGCAAGCCCATCCAGCGACACCGCTCGCTCAAGCATCGTACACTCTCAACATCTGGGACGACCGTGGCCCTGGTGCCACAATCAAGCCGGGCTTCTTGCAGGAGAACAGCGCTCTACAGTTCGCCATGTACACGCCACAAGCATATACACCCCTTGCCAGCGGTAAGCAGTCCTATTCTCAGCCCCTACCCCCTTCTGCATCGTTTCTGCTGGGGTCACGTTTGCTGACGGCTCCACCAGGCTGGACCTGCGCTGCCTGTAGCGACGGCGTGATGTCGTTCGCGGCCCACCCGGCCTTCGTCAGCCTGGTCGTCACTATTTTTATCGCAGTGTTCTCTGGCGCGCACCTCCTTCGCGGCTCGGCACGGTGATCGATCTTTTGTAAGCATGGACGTTAGACATTTTCTCGCAGGACAGTGGAACTTGGACACCATAATATCATTAGCACATACCCCTTGTGTACGTGCGAAAAGACAAAACCTAGTCTCTTCCTTTGGGTAATTCGAGTAGGCAGATACCATATTCCTCATCTACATTAGGACTTTACGCACTTTACAGATTGAGATAGCTATGCTGCTTCTTCAGACGTTATCTAGTATATCAACTGATCTTGCAATACGTGAAGCAGACAGAGCGATCTGAGCCAATCCTCCTTGTCACCGCTCTTCTAATCTTTAATAGCATTCATTCCTCTATCAAAGCTCTTTACCAAGAGTTGCAGTGAAGAAACTGAACAGACCAAGAAGTGGGGCAAGAGGGCCTTGGTTACGCTGACAGCGGCCTGAAATTCTCCTTTGAATAGCCGCCATGTCGGATTGAATACTCATGTCTACGTGCGCGGCGGAAAAACAATACGAAAAGAAGATCCGTAGCGTGCATATAAGAACCCTAGACTCTAGAGGTTGTCTGTGGACATGAAGCTGGAGACGACGTGAATGTCGCGCGTATACAACGTGTAGATGAATGATGATGGTCACCGGATCATTCTATGCCGGAGTTTCAACGGCTTCGGAGCCAGGAAAATTATTGCCGCTCACTGCCGCGCGCGCGGCACTTTCCGATGGCACCGCTAATTCAGCATTTCGGTTCATTGTCTGCGTGCTTGTTCTTGAACCTTGCTTGAACCTTGCTTGAACCTGCTCTTTGATGTTGCTTGAAATAAGTTGTTACTATTCGCATTGTTTCGGTTTCGAATGGCGACTCTCAAGGCTGGCTCAAAGCGATGAAACTCAAGACGTGGCCATGGCTCTCCGGTTGCTCTTGGGTTGCTCTTGGGTTGCTCTCTGGTCTCGCACAAGGCTCCTTACGCGGAAAATCTGATTTTCCCGAGCATTGGATGCGGTTTCGACATGACTTCGAGACCGTTTACCATGAAACTGGAATTTTCTGAAACCCGGTCACTTCATTCCTTGGATAGAACAGGCACCCATGGTGTATACTCGGCTATCCAAAGAGTGAAACGCGGTCTTCGTTTATCTCTCTGTGCTTTTCCGATGGCTCAAAACCATCAAATATAAGTCTTTCTCGTTGGCTTTTTCGCTCGTCAATTTTCTCCTTGTAATCTGCGCGTTATAAATCTATGCCGAGTGGAGCATTATAAGTCAGTTCTACTGCCTTCTTATATGCTCCTTTTTCACAATGCTGACCATTTTGATCTTTTTAAGTTGACAGTACGAAGCGTCCGATCCTGGAAGACCTAAATTGCGAACTTCGCTCGAATGTATACGTCATTTCACTCTCTCGCTTCGAATGACACGACACTCCTCATGCTGCGCGCTCCACTGCCTGTGACCTTCTAGTCTCTTCGACTCTCAACTTGTCTCCATAATTTCGGCAACTTTGTAGAAAATACACCGCTCTCGTTGCACTGTCGTAGAATTCTGGAATACATCGATGCCGGTCTCGGGCAGACGCCGAAGCACGATCTAGAAGAAGACGAGTCCTTACGGACAACCACCATCAGGTGCGGAGCCAGCCTCTTCCAAGCACCTAACGGGCCACCTGCAATGCACCGCCGAAGTCCATCGGTGGCTCTGGCACCCGTAAAAAGCCATATTCCAGGCTCTCTCTTCCGTCCTCCGACGTATGGAAAGCAAGCCCAAGCTTACACGGAGTAGATGCGAAGTGATACGCCAGTCAACAATACAGAATGTCGATTCCTCCCATAATGCACACCTGGACCTATGATTCTCAAAAGAAGTGTCAATCCTCTGTCCCAACACTCCTGCCATAATATACAACCGCTTTCTCAAGTTATCTTGACGTCAGGTACTTAATCTCGCTGGTAAACAAGTTTTCCGCACGTATTGGTAAATGTGGATAGGCGGCATGGGGCTATTGAATAGCATGCGAATCACTCCATGTCAATATGATCACAGAGGCTGTATCGGGAAGGTTATAACAGATGAGGGTTGAAATCGGAGCGTTCTGATCATGTACATAGGTGAATCACTCGAGGCTGCCGTTCTGATGCATTGGTATTATATCTTGGGGCCTGTTCCGGATGTTTCTCCCTCTCATTACGTGGCGAGTATCTTGGCTTAGGAGCTTCCTATTTTCCAGTCTCTGCAGCGGTGCTGTGGAAGACTTGTACGTCTGAGCCTCTGTTGTCTCCGGTACGCAATCCAGCCAACATTTCAAATAGTGTTTAAAGCATCCCCTTATAGACTGCCTGCCCTTGATTTCATTCGTTACCGTAAAAATAGTACTGCTACTTGCTCGCTAGAACGGCTCAGACTTCTCGCCATACGTGTACTGCTTGTACGGCTGATGACACGTTGCACAGAAATCGGTCTCATCAATTCAAAGGAAAGTGTGTTGGTATTCAATTTAAACTCTGAAATGACTACAACACTCATAATATAG